>JPXE02000072.1:0-34017 GCA_000753965.2 Amaranthus hypochondriacus | reverse complement strand
CGGAGTCGCTTCTTAGCAAGGTTGTCGAGGAGTTTGAGCAACACATTGGATCCTAAAATGATATGGTAGTTTGTAATGGAACATTGATCTTAAAAATGGTTGCATAACCCTGTTGGAGCTCTACTTGTTGCACCTCTACAGTTGGTTCAAATGGATGAGTTCAACTGGGGAAGCGATGTTGGGAAGTTTAATCCATACCGTTTTTTGACAAAGTCTGAGAAGCATTCTAAACATAGAAGTTTTGAAACTACAGGTTTTACTCTCTTTGCTTTATTTATATTAGTAATTCTTGCATTTACTTAATTTCTCGTGATTGTTTTTTCCCTGTTCTATTATTTTCTCTCTTATATTATGGGGCTTGTATGTGGTTCATATGATCAATGTAGATTGGGTCTTGTATTGTTTCATATGATTAGTATGGATTTTTTATAGCTGCCTGCACAATTGCACAACTATTTAGAGGTAAGATCTTTGATTTCCAAGATCAGTTATGGCATTAGCCAAGCACAATCAGAAGAGAGGAGAAGAATATTGTTTTATTTCATTTTTTTTTTCATAAACTCAAATACATCCTTATGTGCCCTTATACTACTAAGACTATCACTAACACCCATTTATAACTAATTACAATTTTGCTACTAAATGTACCTATAATAATTTTATTTCATACGACAATCCTTTTTGGAAATTCAATTTGATACATAGGTTGCCTGATGCACAGAGAAACATCTTGCATATTTTCCCTTCACCTGTTTCAATGTTCATAGTTTCTATTTGTGAACGAAAGAATAATACATAATCTGACACTTTTTTATGATTTAAGGTAGAAAACAAAGTGAATCTGGCTGAGATGCTAAAGGTGATTCAATTTTCGGATAGAGAAGAGACATGCTTCACGGGCTTCTTTATGGCCTAATGATTTATGCTCTCTTATCTTTGTTATAGTCATTATGTATTCAGTGTTTGGTGTAGTGACATGTTAGCTGTTCGATCAGACTTCTCTTTGTAAAGTGCAATCTGAGATTCCCTGTACTACTTAATCAAGGTTAAGATTGTTGTTAGATGATCAATATGCTACTTTTCTCATGGGTGCTAACTTGGGTGTACCTGCAGCTGATTTGTCTGATAATTTGGGAGAGGAATCCTATGTTCTCAGTGATCCATATAAGAATGTTGCGTTTCTTCCTTTTGGAGCTGGTGTACGTGCATGTTTTGGCCAGAGGTTTTCTGTTGGAATTGCTTCTATATTTGCGTCATTGATTGAGCACTATCAGGTTTATATTCTTACTGATGCTTTGGGCATGGTACTTCTGAGTTCTGATAGCTAAATGTTAATTATGATAACAATGATGTGAATAACAATAATGTTAATGGTGATAATACTTCAAATAATCATAATCTGAATTCGGGTTTTCCAATTGGATGTCGGCTGGTATGTTTACAACACCAGTAGCTTTCGGTGTGCCTCAAGGAGGCGGGGCGAGTATGAATATAAATATGAATATGAATGTGCTGAATGTGAATGTATCTGCAACCGGTGGGTTTGATATGTCAGATGGAAGTGTTTCAGCTGGTTTTGCTACTAAGGGCATGCTTGTATTGAGTGTAAATATTTGTAGTAGAAGTAAACTAATAAAATGAAGTTAATAAATGAGAAATTAATGAAATTTGATTGTTGTAGAGGTGGGAGAATTGTTGCAAAATAATAAAAAATGAAGGGAGCTCTTAATTTTGTAGGGTAAATATTTATCCTAGGGGAGGTGAGGGAGTGTATTACCTCCATAATAGGGAAAATTATCTTCTTTTTCCATCATTGTTTTTATTTTATGCTCATTTTACCTCTTCACAACTATCTCAACTACTTCAAATGCATTTTTATTTGCTTTCATTTTATTAGTTTGACTTTCTTTACTCCCTTAAATATTTACACCCAATACAAGCATGTCCTTAGAACACATATTTTAAAAAAAGCAAATCAAGAACCTTCGCAGCATTGCTTTTATGCTTTTCTAATTTAAAAATTTGCTTCCTCTTCTCTTTTGTTGCTATTTCACTATATTATTGATTTGCTTGATAATTGGTGATTATATGGATTTTTTGATTAGGGTCATTTTTATTTTATTTATTTTTTTTGAAAATTTGCTAATTTGTTGATTAGGGTTTTACTTTTCTTGATTTGCTTTGATAATGTAATGGACTTATTTGCTAATTATCTGATGTTGGGTAATTGGTGTTTATGATGCAGGATGAGGTAACAATTATGAGAAGGGATTGTTTGATATTGTTTTTTTTTTTATCTTTGTAGATGAGGATGGAGATGGCGATGTTGCTTTGGAGATGCATTTTAAGGTTGCTATACTTTATCCTACAAATTAATTGTTGAATTTGTTGTCTTGTAGCTATTATAATGTCTTGCTTGTGAACCAAAGGCTCAATCTCGAAGTTGGTGACATCTACAATCTTTTTGAACGTACTATGTTTTTGAATTTGAATATTATGAGAAGATAATTTTTAATATCGACGTTATATTGTGGTCATAGAAATACGCATTTGAGATATTTGGTATTGATTTTGATAAACTTTTATTGTTGATTATATATATATGTCTTGTTTTGATGGTCTACATTCTTGTAATGCAACAATTAAACTTTTATTGTATTTAACAACGACAAAGGTTGCAAGGCGCAAAATTTTGGTAGCCAAGTAAAGTTTTTGCGAAAAATAGATTTTTAATAACGATATATGTTGCCAAAAACAGAAAAAGCTTTTTGCAACGACTTTTCTTGTTATAAAGATTGGAGGTATTGCAATGAAAAGTCTTCTACAACAACAAATTAAAGTCGTTACGAAAAGCTTTAAACTTTAGCAACTACGTAAGTTGTGGCTCAAACTTCTCCTACGGCTCTACCCGCGTCAAGTAAAGTCGTTGAAAAAATATTTTTAGCAACGACTTTAGTTGTTAAAAAAATGTTTTCCTTGTAATGTAGATCAGAAGTAGTAAACCTAATTTGATGTTCCTACTACTACCTATACATTTTTAACCTTTGCATCTTTCACAGATTTGCAACACATTAACAATCTAACATTACAGTTGTATTATTGTTAATAAAAGTGTTTAAAATAGCATTATCGAGTTCGATAGTGTAACTTGGGGGACCGCGTGCGTAGCACGCGGCCCCACAACTAGTCATAATAGAAAGTTGTAGTTTTTTTTTAAAATTTGATACAATGGTCGTATTTAGTGAATTTTAAATATAGCAGTACAATTTTAATTCTCAACTATATATCGTACAATTGTCATAATTAGATAGAAGTACTCTACAAAATTTTCAAAACTTGCAAATTAAACTTCTGACTCCATGACTAGGTCAATGGTCTGTATGTGATTACTATCATAGGTTAAAATTAGAAGTGTTCATTCGGGTGATCGGGTCGGTTTCGAACGAGTGTCTTTCCGTTCGGTTGTATTCCGGATCGGCTATTTTTCGGTTGCGTGTTACGACGGGTCGCACTCGGGTCGGGTCGGTTAGTCGCGGTTTGGTTGAAGATCGGTTATTCGAGCTATCGGGTTAGCATCGGTTCGGTGTCTGTTGAAGTTCGTGTCGAGTGTTAATCGGTGTCGGTTGTCATCGGTTAATAATTGGTTCGGTTTTGTCGAGTACAGATCGGGTTCGGGTTTTAATTACTATCGGCTACGTACTACTATAATTACTATCTATCGATCGCAGTCATATTAAATTAAGTTGTTAGTCATTTTTAATTAATGAGGCAAGATTTCATTTACTTAAAGCAAAAATAGTTAAAATGTAAATCAACTATGATCATTATTACTGTTACTTTTACTTGTTTAACCAGAAATTAGAATTATAAAGTTCTATCAATTTTCATCTAATACGGTTATATACATTGACCATTGATTATTAACTCTAAATATATAAAACCATGTATTTATAAAATTTAATTATTAAAAATATCTATCACTTGATTAGATTAAATAATAAGATGATTGAATATGAGTCTATCATACTTCTATGTTAAAAAATGGTCGGTTCAGGTTTAAAGCAATTCGATCTAAAATTTATTCGGGTTTAATCGGTTTTTGCCGGATCGAGTTCGGTTTCGAGCATGATTCGGCGGATATGACTCGCTCATGAGGTCGGTCAAGGTCAATTTTGGTTCGGGTAATCTCGTTAACGTTATGTGTTCGGTTACAAAATCAAATCGGTTACAGTTCGGGTTCAACTTTCTCATTTTCGGTTGTCAATCGGTTCGGGTACAACTTCGATTCGGGTATTGTCGGTTCGATAAACCTTAAAAAGGAACACATTTTCGGGTCGGTTTACTTTCGGTTTCAGGTCGGATTTTCGGGTCGCGGGTCACTTTTGAACAGCTCTAGTTAAAATAGAAGTAGATACTCCCTCCGTCCCTATGAGATAGTAGCAAAGAGATAAATGGTAAGAATTAAGAAAGTGGTAATAAATGAAGAGAGAATGAATTGTGTGGATGAAATTAAAAAAGAATTAAAATGTATGGATGAGATTAAAGAAGGTGGTGGGCCATAGTCCAAAATAGAAATGCTACAATTTAAGTGGAACGGACGAAAATAGAAAATGCTGCAAATTCATAGGGACGGAGAGAGTATATATATACTCAGTACGGACAATTTTAATTCTCAACTATATATATATATTGTAAACTTTGTCAAAATTAGATAATGTAGTGTTTGGGAACAAGTATTTCATTTCAAATTATGAATTTCAATTATGAAATCATAAATGATGTAAGGTTTGGGTGATCATTCTCAAATTCTCACCTTTAATAACAATGGTGGAATATAATTTGATTCAAATCCTAATTTGAAAATTCTTAATTTGCCAAACAATAAATTTGAGTCAATTTCAATTTTCAAATAAAATCATCATTTCCAACATGGCATTATACTCTACAAAGTTCACTATAGCCAACAAAAGCTAAAATTCTAGCAAAATATAATTGAGAAATTCTATATAATGGCCCAGGTTATTTTATGTACTCTACTATTATCTTCAGTATAGCAAATTTATAAATATATCATATTTAAATTTGTTTTCATTTATTAACAATAAAAAATATTGAGATAAGAGGGTGAATTGGAGTTTTTGTTAGATCCCGGGGTGATAAGAGGGTGAAGATTTGGAGAAATGGCCTAAGACCGCTAAAATATGTAAAGAGATCGTTGCTCGTTCGAAGATGTTTGACAATGAAGATGGGCAAAAGAGAAAAGGATGAAAAAGTGCTTAAAAAGACAAAAGTTTGGAAGTGAAATTTGATACATGCTCACTCTTTTGGCTATAACTTTTGATAGAGAGATCACACTAATTCAAGCTTTGCGGCATTGGAAAGTAGACTTCAAGAGCTTTCCAACGGTATATTATATGTCCATATCCGATAATCGAGCAAGAAATGGAGAACGTTTGAAGTTTGCTGAATCTGTCAGTCAAAAAAGCCGACTCGGCTTTTTTGGAACTTTTGCTGCAGCCGACTCGGCTTTTTCTTCTGAAAATCACTTTTTGGGCAGTTTGTGAATCCGACTCGGCTTTCATCTGAAGACCACCTACAGCCGACTCGGCTGTGAGCCCTGGCTGACGGTTTTTCCTAATTTTTGGAGCCACAATTTAAAGTGGCGGTTACTTTTGTTTAGGATCATCAGTTTCTTTTTTTTTTTGGAAATAGGATCATCAGTTTCATTTTGTAATTTTCATTAGAGTTTTAGAGTTTTCTTCAAGCATTCTTCGAAGAACAATTTGTAGCATTCGGATTTCGTATTTTCAGTTTATGTTATTTTCCCGATTCGTAAGTTTTCTTGTATTACTATTTCTTCCTTCGTCTTTATCTATTGTTTGTTGTATGTTTTACATAATCATGCATAGTGCGTAGTTTCTTTATCTAGGGTTAGGATGAAATCCCTAATTCGAAGCATGGATTGATATTTTATTGATTGATTGTGTGCGATTTGAGTCTATGATTGAACCTATGCTTAATGAATCTCGATTTACTTTTCAATAAAATGGAAGTATGAGAATTGGTTTAACTTAGGATTGAGATATATTTGAGTTAAATTCCTTCTAGTATTAGCCAATAGAACGGAAGTTTGAGGATTAATGCTAATTAGTCTTAAATCGATATTAGTCAATAAAGCGGAAGCTTGAGATTAATTAGATCACGTTCTCTCATATTCATGGCTCAATTTCATACAATTATGAAAGTGATTGAATTCCATGTTAGAATTAGGTGATGCCCAACGCCCTAGTGTCTTTCATACCATCGTTTTACACCAATATCATTGTTGTTTTAATTCCTTGCATCATAGGTTTAGAGTTTCACCATACATATTTTGTTCAAACCTTGTCTTTGCTAGTCATAAGCATACAATTTAGAATTATCAAGCCTCCTCGTGTTCGACCCGCACTACGCGTACACCGTGCGCTTGCGGTTAAATTAAAATTTGCTCATCATTATTATAATGGAAAATTATGGTAAAATACCTTATTTAATCAATCATGAGCACTTTTTTTTGAACGAAATTATGAGCACTTACGGCCCGTTTGGTTAGTGGTACTAAATGTGGTAATGGGAATGATTTATAGTGTAAAATTTCATCAAAACTTTCATGCCATTCCATGTCAAGCATGACCATCAAGATAGCCAAAAGATTTTTCAACCAAAATTACACTAATTTTTCATTCTCATTGTCGTGATTTATTACCACCTATCAAACGGGCCGTTAATGTTTACTTCAATGAGTCAATCGCAAACAATATCTTATTATCACTAAAACTACAAAAAAGACAAAAAAAAATGGAAAATCAAATATCCATCATTTTGCTTATATCCCAACCCGAGTCAAGCAATCGGAATTATCCAGTTTTCGAAATTCGGATAAATTTTCTGAAAAAGAAATTCGATCGGATAGTTTTGCACCACAACTCCTAAGTATGCAAAGCCAACTAATGTAAAATTACACACAAATCTATGGGTAAACCGGTAAAGAAATTAGAAACTATGGTATTATTATGGTATATAAGCAGGGTGCAGACCATGCATGTTAGAAATTAGAATTTGTACTATTCAAGTCCTCTTCTGAGAGACCGTTTATAGTATAGACGTATCTCAAGAGTCCAGCCCATATCTACCTTTTAAAACGGTTTGGTCCGATCTGGTCTGGTGATTTAAACATTGCGGTCCAGTCTGGAAAATTTTCAGACCAAAATTTCTGATTTAGTCTGATTTTAGTATTAGACCAGACCAAACCGGACCGTGTTCTGTTCACCCCTGATGTGATATTGTAATAATTATTTTTGACCTACATTTATGTCCTTGCGAGTAATAACGTGGACAAATATAATGCACTCGTTTGCATAGAATATGTTATGAATGGTGTGACTTGAGTGCACCAAAATAAATCAAGTGTGACTCTTAGGATGAGATCCTATGAAGTAAGTTAATGGGTGTTTTAATGTGGTGTTTAAGTGTGGTGCATAACTCATGAAGTTATGAAGAATTAAGAGTATAACTTAAACATGAGTATTAATGAGTTGATGAAAGTTAATGGGGCATTGCAAAAGTTTCTTGGACTGATATAATTCAGTAGTAGTCAGAGACATTCTGGAAGTTAGGCTCGAACGAGCATATTGATGCTCGAACGAGCGTGAGTGTAGCAACTTGCAATTTACTTTGGATTCCTTGTATGACGTTTCAGCTCATGGAATATCAGTTTTCATTCATCAATTTGTAGTGGATTAATTCTCAGCATTTAGTTTGCTTATATTAATTAAGAGTGCATTACTACTTAATGACTTCACCACTATAAATAATGAGCATATATACTCACTAAAATCATCCACAAAATAACCCCAAGCCAAACACTTAGCCTCATCTCTTCTCTAATTGTAATTCTCAATTATAATAATATAAGAGATACTACACCGGAGGACGCAGCCAAAATTTCGTGAACCTCGTAAACATTTGTGTCATTTTATTATTGCATTTTTATCTCTTACAAACATCGAGTTTATAGTTTGCGTAATTTGTATCACAAGACTTCACATATTTCGATCTTGATGGTATTAGTGGTTGAAACTCGTCGTTCGATCTCTAATACGTCATCGTTTTCAGAATATGTTTCACCAAATTTAAAATAAGAATGTCGTTTAAAATGATTAAAAATAGTAAACGACCTTTATAAACCATGGGATTTGATACCCAAGGTAATTGGTACCTTTCGGATGCAACGGTAAAGTCGTTTTTTTGATTCGCACATCAGAAGTTGTCGAATCTGACCTGTTTTGTGGTTGTACGTCCAATCTTCTAAATCAAATTATACTGACAACCGACATGTTAAGGGAGATAAAAAAACGGCACGTTATTTAATTTTGAGAGTTAGTGTAAAAACGAAGGGCGCCCTTTTAAAATTTTGACTCAAAATATTTGGATTTTCAATGTTTTATTTATTTGTCGCCCAAGAAATACCGTTGTGCTATACTTTATTTATTTGTGGCCCAAGCATACTATTGTACCACACATTACAAATTTGTCATCCAAGCAAAGTCATTATGCTACACATTATAAATTATCGCCCAAGCATTACTATTGTGCCATATATTTTAAATTTGTCACCCCAAGCAATACTATTGTGCCACATACTTTAAATTGTTGCCCAAGCATTACTATTGTGCCATATATTTTAAATTTGTCGCCCAAGTTGTACTATTGTGCCTCACCTTTTAATTTTATCGCCCAAAATTTATATGTGCTACAACTTTATGTTTGTCGCCGAAGTTGTACTATTGACATATACTAACTTATTTTGCTAGGTCATCATTTATTGGTCTCTAATATCAAACAGCTATTTGGTGATGAAATCAAGGTATTGTCATTTTGCTACGTCATCGTTATTTTTTAATTTGTTTTTATTTGTCTTTTAATAAGGCAAAATGCGCTGTGTATGGTTAGGAATAGAGGTGTTCAAAACAGATCCGATGATCTGATAGACGTACACCCGACTTTATAATCGAATCCGATTTGACCCGACTTAAAAATGGATCTACAATTATGTAAAAACTAATGTGAATACAAAATCCGATTTTGAACCGACCCGAAATACCTGACTCGAAATCAACCCAATGACCTGAATAAACACCTCTAGTAAGGGCGCAGGACGGGACATGCCCTCCAATTATTTTATTCTTAGAGCACTGTAATTTGAATTAATAAGGCAATTTTCCTAGTAACGCAAAATGCGTTACTTCATCGTTATTTTTCAATTTGTTTTATTTATTTTTTAATAGGAAAAAGTCCAAAAGTTGTATTATTTAAAGAAATTTTTCCTAAATTTTATTGATTTCTTAATAATCACATAAAAAAATCAACATACATAAAGAATAAATCCATAAGAACAAACTGTGATAGGACATTACTCGGTTGAACCCGAATCTGAACCGGACCGGATAAATCAGTATCCACCTTTTTATAAAAATCTTCTCCTTTCTTAATGATGCACATCTATCATGACACGAGTAATTATGTATTGAAAACATCCATCAATTACTCTCTTTATTCATTGTCGCATTTAGTGTTAGGCACTATTAACACTCTTAATTTGTATTGTATGATCTTAATTAATAGTTTATAAGTTAAAATATAATTAATAGTCAGATTATGTTTGATTTGTTTCAATGAAAAATAATTAATATCAATTTTTGCATAATTTTTTAATTCAAAAATTAAAATTTTACCTCAAGAAACGTAAGAAAAATCTAAACTAATATGAACAAGACGGAAGATTATAGTTTAACTTCTAAGTTATTCAAAAAAAAAACTTCTAAGTCATTCATTTTTCGTCATACAAATAAATTATTTAAAAGTTAAAAAATGAGTCCTAAAAAGTTACATAGCTTTCATTTTGTTGGTCTACGCTTTCATTTTAAATTTGAACGTTTGTAATTTGTTCATTACCTTTTTATATTAATTTGGATCTATCTTGGACTCTTGGTATTATTGTGCTTCTACAACTCATTTTACCGAAATATCAAAATTTCGTCCATTCGTTGGTGTCCGGGGACTTCAAACCCTGAATCCGCCACTGTAGCTAATCCGTTACGTACTATATATAGTACTTTATCTTAGTGCATGCTATTGCTAGCTGTTTAAGGATTGTAGATTTGTAGCGCTCTATTATTGATAGCTCATCCGCGTGTTGAATCCGTGTACACTACTTGGTTCAGCTGCAGTACTAGTGCTGTTAAATCGCCGCCGGTCCCATATCCAAGTAAAGAAATTAAGAAATTCTTCGTAAATAACGGTTATTTGTGAGGTTAACAAATCACCCTTATGTGGAAGGATGTGATAGAGTGAGAGTTTTATTATTTTCATTTACCTTTTTTAATTTTATTATTTTAATATTATTTTTTTTGTCTTTTTGTGTGTGGTGATTTTAAATCACGGTTTTTTATTAGGATTTTTTGAAAGAAATCATATACTTCATCCGTTTGAATTTACTTTTAACATTTGCTTTTCAATCCTTAATATCTCTAATTATGAATGATAAAAAAATACAAAAATTTGATATTAATAATATTTGCAATGATGAGACAGATTAAACAAGATCTCACTTGACTATTTTTAAATCTATAGATAAAAATTAATCATAAATTAAAAGTGATGAATGAATAGTACTCCTTCCTAACCAATTTAGTTGTCACGTTTGATTGGGCACACTTGTCGAGATAACATTTTGACTCTTTATATCTCTAATTATACTTAAATAAAAATTACGAAAAGTTGATAAGAATAATCCTTACATTGAGACGAATCAATCATAATCTCATATGACTATGTTTTTAATTTATGGATTAAAAATAAAATACAATTTAAATGAAATTGCTAAATAGTATGAAAAAGCAAATACGACAACTAAATTAGTTCGGATGGAGTATTAATGGAAGAAGTATTGTCTACTATTACTCTCCACGCTTTAATATGGCAGCTTATTCTCTTGTCAATATTAAAAATGATCAATAATCCAAAGTTTCTGTCTGCCACTGCCCACTCCCACCGTCCACTGATATTTTCATACACTAGTTCAAAATATTTATATGAAGTACGTACCTCTCCAATTTTTGTAAGTTGTTGTATTTAGTTTTTTCATACTATTTAATGTACAAATTTAGTTTTAAATGTTTTTATTTGTGCATAATTTAAAATTATAAAATTTTGATTTTTATAAAATTTATGTTGAGACGAATCAAACATGATCTCATCACTTGATTATATTTTGATGCTTAGATTAAGAATAAATTACAAATTAAGAGCTTTTGATTAATAGTCTCAAAAAACTAAATGGAACAACTTAAAAGAATTAGAGTGAGTATAACATATTTTGTAGCCTTAACTTAACTATCAGTTGAGTTGATTCCTTGGAAATATGGCATCAGAAGCCAACTTGACAAAAGGTTTTAAATACTTTCTTTATTCCGTAACACTTGCTATTGATAATGACATTTTCCCACATAATATGTCACACTCAGTAGCAAGTATTATGCAGGAACTATATATCAACAATGTATTTTACTTCATTTAAGAGGTTTTTAAATGAATTGCCCTCATTAAATGAAAAAGTAAAAATAGTATATGGAAGCAACCATAATGCAACACATGTCTTCTATGATAATGACTTGAGTGATCTTTGTTAGGAATAATATATAGGATAAATGGACATTAATAATCCAAACTTTGCGTGATCCGCCCAAAACAATCTCAACTTTCGTATATTTTCTAATAATCCTAACTTTGCTTCTTTGTTGTTGGGGGCACATCCTTTTAAATGTTAACTGGTTATAACCGGTAGTATTAGAGCCATTGCACCACTTTTCCTTTTTATCTTTTTTTTCCCCTTTATATTCACTTCATCTTCATCCTTATCAACCACAATAGCTGTTCTTCATCATTATCAACCACGATAATATACGAAAGGGGAAATTATTAACACTCTTTAAATCTTTGAATTTCTTGAAGATGAAGAGCAACTATGGTGGTTGATAAGGATGAAGATGAAGTGAATTTAAAGGGGAAAATAAGATTAAAATGTAAAAGTGGTGCAACGACTCTAATACTACCGGTTCTAACCGGTTAACATTTAAAAGGGTATGCTCCCAGCAACAAAGAAGCAAAGTTAGAATTATTAGAAAATATACGAAAATTGGGATTGTTTTGGGCGGATCACGCAAAGTTTGGATTATTAATGTCCATTTATCCTAATATATATTCACTTTTATTGTAAGTAAGCTATCCAGTTGTGGTACGGTGTGCATAGAAATTGTTAGTGGTTTAAATGAGTTGAGAATACTTCCTCCGTCCTGATGAGTTAGTAGCAAAGAGAAAATGGATGAATATTAAGAAAGTAGTAATAAATGAGGTGAGAGAATGAATTATGTGGATAAAATTAAAAGAGAGTTAAAATGTATGGATGAGATTAAAAGAAAGTGGTGGGCCATTATCCAAAAATAAAAATGTTGCAAATCAAGTGAGACGGACCAAAATGGAAAATGCTGCAACTTCAATGGGACAGAGAGAGTATAATATATTAATAATTTCAAAAAAAATATAATAATAGAAATTTAGTGAGATATACTTCTATTTCATGATATTTAATTTAAATTTTATTATTTTATATTTTTAATGGTATATATAGTAATTTTAATGATATTTCTTAGACTCTTTATTAGCATAATAAAAAAAATCACACAAAAACTTTTCGCGACATAGGATTAAGTGATATTTCTCATAAATGACAATATGAGCAATAGTAACAATTACAGTTAACAATAAATAGATCAATTAAAATAAAAAATTTAATCATGACCTAAAAGTGATCAATTTTTACATTAAACTGATCAATATTCACTTAAAGTTTATAACCTTTAACTAATTAATTTATTTTAAAGTCTTGAATTTTGATGTTAATAAAGTGATCAATTAAATGATCAGTTATAACTTATAAAACAATTTAATTTTGACTTTACATGTATCAATTATGACTTTAAATACATTAATTACTGGCCGGATATTGAAAAAACTATAGTTTTACCGATTGGACTATTGGTCTCATATTGATACAGTCGCGCACAAGATTAACGTACAGTTAATCTTTTTATTATTACCATAAGAAAATGTATTCTCTTTTGCACCATGCTCGCCCATTATATTGTTTAGAGATTGAAATGAGGTAAGAAATGCTTAATATGAGCAATTTACCTTTGCTTTTCTTTCATAAAAGTGGTTTTTTTTTTCTATTATTAGTAAAGAAACACATGTATACCACTCTAGCTAGAAAACGTAAAGATGGTATACACTTAAAAAATAAAAACTAAAAAAATCAACAATAATATATAAGAGTCTTAAATTCAAAAAATTGAACTCGAATAACAAATTAAAATAAAAAATAAAAATGCACATATTGAGAGATGAGAATACTTTGATACTAAAAAGTAAAAACCACAGCGACTCTTAAACACGGGAAAGCTAAGATAATTGTATTAATGATTATTAAATAATTTTTATCATATTGTTGTTTTATGTCCCGTGATTATTAATTAATTAGAGTTAGACAAATTTATTGATTTATTTCCATGATTTTGACCCTGTATAAGCTACCCGTACATCATGCGTTTTTAATTAAAATAAATTTTCTCTTCCTCCCCTTTCGTTCCCTCTTAAACAAATATAGTATGAAATGTGAAAACTTTTCCTATCATATTCCCTTCCCTTTATTTTTCTTCCCTTTCGTCCCCCCTTCCTTTTTCCTTCCATATTGTCCCCTTCTCTTCTTTTCCTTTCTCTAAAATTTGTATCCAAACACAGTATCAATATAATAAATGTGATATTAAACGGAGAAAATGCTTGATTGTGCGATTAAAATTTAAACAAAAAAAATAAGAACAAAAGAAAGATATAACAAGTGCAATTTCAAACTCGCCCCCTGCTAGAATAGAATTATTAGAAATGATTTTGTTGCCCTTTCCATTTCATGAGAATAAAATATATACAAAATACAATCTATATTTTTAGGAAACTAAATATTAACACAATAATATCTAAGATATGAATATCTACAAAATAATCTAATTGTTCTATTCTAGCACACCCCTGCAGTCGAATCGGGAGGTTGGCGGACGCTGAGACTGGAGCGAAAATCATCAAATAGGATTTTAGGAAGGCCCTTCGTAAAAATGTCGGCGATTTGAAACCGAGAGGGAACATGAAGCACACGAACTTCACCACGCTTGACCCGGGATAATTTTTTGTGGGAGAAGCCATTGAAGGAACAAGAAAGAAACAGAGAGAGAGAGAGAGAAGAGAAAGAGGGCGGCAGCAGCCGTGTATGGTGGCTGGCCGGCAATGAGAGGGAGGCGGAAGGTGAGGATGCAAGAAACCTAGGCAAATGATACCATGTAAGAATTGGTAGAAATGATTTTATTGCCCTTTCCATTTCATGAGAATAAAATATATACAAAATACAATCTATATTTTTAGGAAACTAAATATTAACACAATAATATATAAGATATGAATATCTACAAAATAATCTAATTATTCTATTCTAGCAGCCCCTATTCTACTCAATAGTCCCATTTATTTTTTATCACTATTCACTGTTCACCCATAATTTTTTATTTTATTCTTAATCTATAAGTTGAAACACAACCAAGTGGGATTTTATTTGATTCGTATCAATAGAAAGATTATTTATATCAAATTTTTAATTAAGAATAATTAAAGATATTAAAAGTTAAATTGTTGTCTTAACAAATGTGAAAATTAAATGAGACTAACGGGCTGAAAAGGAGATATATAAGAATCAATATCAAAGTCAAGTAAAATTAAAAAGACAATACAACTAAAAATATATATTGAAGCAAATAGATAGGATTATAGGAACAAAGAAATTAAGCTAGCTGATCAACATGATCATAAGTACGTAGGGCCGGCTACACATATTATTAATTAGGTAATGTCATTTGAGGGCATCAATGACTTAATTTAGAAGCTTACAATGTAAATTTAGGGGTGTAATTATCGATAATTGATAATAATCATAGTTTAATAGGTAGATAAATTTGGCGAATATGAATATAAGGGTATGTGAGTTGGTAGGCATTTACAGGTTTCATTGAATCGTAGGGAAGAATAATTTGGTTATAAGTCTTAGAATTGGCAAGAGAATTGTTAGGGTCGTTTAACTTTTGACAATCCACATAACTAATCTGATTTTCACGATTAAAATAATAATTTGTATTTGAAATTATTATATAATTGTAACCGAATACTGAACAAAGTTTATGTTCCTTAATTTCATCTATAATTTCATCGTAGAGACCCTTCTTAAGACCTTTCTTAAATGTTTTTTTTTTGCCGAATTAAATAAACTTTTCCCCTTTGTTATGAAACTAGCTCCAAGGTTTTCTACACGAGCTTCAAGCTGTACTCCTGATAGAAGTAAACGACTTTTTTGGTGTTGCACGTAATGATGGTGATGATAATAATCAGCCTTAATATTATTATTCGGCTCAGACAATGATGTAACCAAAACGGTGTTTAAGGTTATGATCAGTAGAGTGCTCACTAATGCAAACATCAACACCTTATAATTAAACAACAACATCATGATAATTTTTTTAATCTTATAAGGTTTAATATATTTTGGTTGGAACGTTGGAGTAATATATGAAGTAATAATAATAATAATAGTGTGTGTGTTTGAAACTAACATAATAATCCTTCCTATTTATAGAGCTAAATAGAGCTAGCTAGGGTCATCAAATTAAATGGAGAATTAATTGTGTACTCACTAGTCACTAGTATATTACTCATCAGTATTACTTGACCTTATAGACTTATAGCTAGGGAATGTGCCAAGAAATTTCTAACTTATACTTATTCCTTTTTTTTTAATGTTCTTCTCGTTATTATATTTTATTTTAGAAAGAAATTTAATTAAAACTTTTTATCATATCAATGTACAGATAATAGAATATATTAATGTGAGATCTCGTTAGATTCGTCATAATATATGTAAATATTTTTATTATATACTCCTTCTTATTCATAGAGAATGAGCCATTTGGGTTTTGCACCAAAACTAAGGAAAAGTGGGGGGCCACTTAAAAGTGAACGGAATACTCTCATTTTCCATAAAGGGTATTGATATTTATATGTTGTGTTGTTGTAGTAAGGGTAAAAGCGTAAAAAAGAATGATAAAAATAGAAATGAGACATTTTGCCCAATAAGAAAATATCCCATTCTCAATGAATAGAAGGGAGTATTTTTTATAATATTTTATAGGAAAATGTGCTCAAAATAATCCCAACTATCACCCGTTGGCTAAAAATAATCCCAACTATCAATTATTTTTTAATAATCTCACATATTCTTATAATTTGTTGAAAACATCCAATTCTCTTTTAACCAGCTACAACATGTAATTTTTTCACTATTTTCTTTCTTTTTTTACTTAATAGATAAAGGGGAAGGGTTAATTTTGAACAGTTAAGTAAAAAAACAAAAAAAATTGAAAAAGTTACATCTTACATGTTCCAACCGGTAACAAGGGGGTGGGTGTGTTTCAACAAATTATAAGAATAGTTGAGATGATTAAAAAAAATTGATAATTGAGATTATTTTTAGTCAACGGGTGATAATTGAAATTATTTTGAGCAAATTTTTCTATTTTATAATGGGTATTTTGAGATATTAAAACTTTAAATTTAATTTTAAAATTGTAACACTAAACGAAAAGAACACGAAAAAACAGAGGGGTAATTATATGTATGACTCGTTCTTCTTTACTTTTCATTTTTCATCTTAATACCAAACTCATTTATTACATACTTTTTTTTTATTTCTACTAATGCATGTGCCAAGAATTTTCTACCTTGTACTATTAATAATCATACAAACCATTGACCAAGTCATTAAACTTAGAAAAACTTGGCAAATAAATTAAAAGGTATTGAAGAATATGTGTTGTTCCGGTAAAAAAATCGGAAACTTATCAAATAAACGAGTACCTTCGGGTGGATCATTTCTCTGAATCGGAAAATCATAGAATACCTTAAAATACACACCAATGATCCCGGGGGTCATCCCCGGAGGCGGTGCCTCCGACGCCCAAGTTAGCACTTTAATGAAGTAAAATAGGTCCTTCATGATGTCCAATGGCGATCAAGTGGATTACTACTTAGGACTATTGTAAAACGGCGATTGTCTAATAGGTCCTTCATGATGTCCAACAGCAATCAAGTGGATTACTACTTAGGACTTATTCTTTCAACTGATCAATACCCACATATGAGCTTTATATTATAGAATAATATTTTTATGATATCGAGACATTTACATAAACGTTAGCCAAATAACGTTGCTCATAATATAATTAAGGAGTATGTATGTGATTCTCATTATTTTTTGCCCTCCTATAACTCACGGCCAAGATGGCCTTTACATAGCCAAAAACAAGCATGTGGTGGCACTTTGCCAGTACCTAACGCATTCTAAGCCCTTGACACGTGTCACACACGTGGCACACAACCTGTGAGCCACGTGGCTCTTCTTTGTCCCGTGTTACAATTTTATCCACTTTTCCGATTATATATCTTTAAAATATGTGAGCGAATTATTTTTAGTCCAAATACTAGCGGACTTATATTTTATTCCCAAACAGGTGTCATGAGATTGACAGGAATTAAATTAAGGTTTTAGTAGATAACAGTTATTTGTAAGATTAATAAATTTTCCTTATGTAGTATGATGTGACATGGTGAAAGTTTTGTTATTTTAATTTATTTTTTTAATTTTATTGATTTTAATATTATTTTTGTTTTTTTACAGTAATTTACTATCACGCTTATTGATGAAGAATTTTTGTACTACTCCGGCCTATTTGATTTGCATCAAAGAGAAATTGATGTAAGAGAGTGATAATAAATTAGGAGCAAGAATTAATTGTGTAAATGAAATTAAAACAGAATTAAAATATGTGGATGAGATTAAAAGAAAGTGGTGAGCCATGGTCCAAAATTAAAAATAATGCAAATTAAATGAGATGGATCAAAATGAAAATTGATGTAAATTCAATAAAACGGATGGAATAAATGAAATCAATACGCAGTTTGGTAATTGCTAGGAAATGCGATCGGTATTATTAGTGGACACAGGTATTTTTAGTACGGTAAAGCGTGTTCATTAATAATCAGCGAACATAATGACGAAAAGTAAATAGTGCATGAATTAAGTACAAATAGAAATTTCAAAAGTGGGAAAGTAATGTTATTAAGTACTTTCTAGTTTCTACCTGTTACTTAATACTACCTCACTTCCAAAATACTTTCAATATTTGTCTTTTTTATGTAGTCTAATGCTCTAATTTAATTCTTAATATCTATAATTATGTATAATATAAAATTAAAAAATTAAAAATTAATAATCTTTACTTCAAGACGAATCAAACAAGATCTCATTTGACTATGTTTTAACTTGTAGATTACTTATTAAATCACAAATTAATGGAGATGAGTGAATAGTGCTTATTTTTCGTATGTTGCGACTATATTGGAACGTACGAAGTAATACCTACACTTTATCCTCTTATGTGAGAATTTTTTGAGTGAACATCCCATTTATTTTTAGGTAAGGGCCCGTAAAAATTTAAGACATAACAAACAATAAATACACCTTTTATTATTTATTATTGATATTTAAACTACTTTATAAAAAAGTACTAAGAACTAATACAAAAAATGTGAGTTATATTTCAATTAATTCAAATTAATATCACATTGTCACAAAAATATCACATACACACATTGTTTGGGAATAAAATAAGCCCACAGATATTTGGACTAAAAATAATACGCTCGTGAGGTCATATATTTTAAAGATATATAATCGAAAAAGTAGATAAAATTATAACACGAGACAGAGAGGCGCCACATGGCTTGCATGCGAAGCACCACATGGCTTGTAGGTTTTGTGCCACGTGTGTGACACGTGTCGTGGTTTGAGGTGGCAAAGAGCCACCACATGGTTAAGTTTTGCCTATTAAAAGGGCCTTTGGGCCGTGGGGTATAGGAGAGCCAAAAAATATAGGAGTACAACATACTCCATTCATTAAGGGAGGCCAATTCATGAGAAAAACAAACCTTTAATTATTAAAAGGTTGGCTCACATTATTATTAGATAAATTATTTCCATAATTAATTATATTCGGGTATTATTTAAAAATATCTCGATCTTATTTAAAAATATTACTCTACGTGATAAAGCTTATATGTGGGTATTAATTTGGACTTCGGAGGCACCGCCCCCGAAGACCACCCGGGGTTGTTGGTGTTTATTTTCAGGTATTTTATGGCCTTCCGATCAAGCTCCGTTTGACCACCGCGTACACTCGAAGGTACTCGTTTATTTGATAAGCTTCAGATTTTTTACCGAAACACACATAAAAAGAAGTTTTTGAACCTTTAAAATATTTGGAGTCCTAAAAGGTAGCTCACTCTAAGTAGTATTATCAATTGAAAAGAAAAAATTAGTCATTCTTATCCTTTGGTTTGCTGATTTAGTTATATCAACATTTGGTGTATCATCATTTTTTTATACCAAAATAATTTTTTCTTGTTTGTATAATACCCTTAATACCAAAGTCAGGGAACAAATGATTAAGTAATACTTTTACTCTATCAAAAAAAATTAAGTACTTTTAAAAGGTTTGTAACTTGTTCATAAGAGAATAAGATAAAAAAAATAAAATGTGTGCAACATATTATGTAAAAAATTCGTGCCATTAAACAAAACAATGTTCTGCTTAGTATTCCTTCATCTTCTTATATCATCTACTACCTCCTGCTTCTGCTATTTACACAATGAGAATGTAACCAGTTAAAATGGAATCCAAAATGCGTGGAACTACGTACGTAGCCACCTTTGATCAATACAAAAGATAAAGAGGTATGATAATTTACCCAAACTGTTCCCTTGAAATTATACTAGTCTTTCTACTGAAGGGGCCAACTGATGATTAAAAAAACATATACACAAGTCAGATATATAATATGGGAAACAAAAATGCAAAAACTTGTGATATAAAATGATGTCACTAAAATTTAATTACCTATATAGGTTATCTGATGTAAGTTCATCGACCATCAGCTTATGGTGTAGAAGTTCAACATTTCCTGCTCGAGCAATGATCAGCTCCACAGAATGTCCAACATTATCCCATATGATTTCCAGAAGCTAAAATCAATGGATAAATAATAAATATACTGCATTTAGGGGTGTTCAAAACCGGGTACCGGGTCGACCCGGATCCGAAAATCCAGGTACCTGCATTTTCGGGTACCTAAAATTGCGACCCGGTTTTCGGGTACCCGATTTAAACCGGGTCGGAAACCGGATACCCGGTTTTATCATTTTCATTAGCTTAATTTAGAACATCTTTTATACAAACATACACGAGGTAGATAAATCAATTGAAAAAATGAAAAATACTCTCTCTTATTCTACCCATTAGTCCCATTGATTTTTTCACTATTTATTTATCACTCTTAATTTATATTAGGAAAAATTATATAAAACTACCTATTCTATACCCTTTTTTTTTAAAACTACCTAATATAAAAAAAATTTCAAAAAACTACCTTGTATAATACCAAACTTTGCAAAACAGTACCTGTTAATGAATTTCCGTCAGTGACTGTTAAAATTGACGGTAATTACCACGTGCTATTCACGTGCTATCTTAAGAGCCTTCCATCTTCATTTAAATCCAGATTATTCCCTTGTCTTCCATTAAAACTCAAAGCCCTAATTTCATTCTTCCTTATTCTTCCATTAAAACTCAAACCCCTAATTTAAGATCCAAACTCAAAGCATTTGATGTTTTGTTCTAATTAATTGGGTTTTGTTCTAGTCAATGATAATTGATATGCACAGCAAAATACACAGCTCTATATACCTTGCAAAATACACAGCTCTTGCACACTGATTATGCTTGCACACATTCTAAAATCAGAACATATACATTGCACATTTGATGTTTGCTGTTTGGTATGGAAATCAGAACATATGTTAGCTGTTTGCTGCTTGCTGTGTATGCACTAACATATTCACTGAACACACAACACAGCATCAGTATATGCTTGTATATGCTTGTACATTACAGTAGCTTGCTGGTACACAGTATATGCTTGTATAATGCTTGAGTATATGCTACTAGTTGTGTTCAAAATCAGCATACACAAATACACACTGATTACAGAACATAGTCCCAGCTTCTTGCAAATTACAGAACATAAAGTACTTGCAAAATACACAGCTTCTTGCAAATTACAATCCAAAATACATTAGTTCTTCAGAACATTCAAACTAATACATTAAATACACATATGTCCAAAATACAATCCAAAATACATTAGTTCTTCAGAACATTCCAACTCAACACCATCAACATGTGCCACATCAGCTCTACCAATTACCACCTCATCTACATTATCCACATCAGCAGCCACATCAGATTCCCTCTCTTTCAATTTCACAGCTTTTCTCTTGATTTTCAGTTTCTTCATTTATTGATCTATGTAATTATATGAACCCTAATCAATTGACAAAAAACGAAATACAATATTACCAAACAAAGATGCAATTGATATTAACGAAATACAGAAATTAAGCTACAAACGAATCAATCTCCTAAAACTACCTAAACTGAAGCACACGAACAAACCCTAAAACGAACTAAAAAAAATTGAGAAGAAATATTTACCTGTGCTTGATAAGTGCTTTTGATTTACCTAAACTGTTCCCTTGAAATTATACTAGTCTTTCTACTGAAGGGGCCAACTGATGATTAAAAAAACATATACACAAGTCAGATATGTAATATGGGAAACAAAAATGCAAAAACTTTTGATATGAAATGATGTCACTAAAATTTAATTACCTATAAAGCTTATCTGATGTAAGTTCATCGACCATCAGCTTATAGTGTAGAAGATCATCATTTCCTGCTCGAGCAATGATAAGCTCCACAGAATGTCCAACATTATCCCATAACATTTCCAGAAGCTAAAAGCAATGGATAAATAATAAATAAGTATACTGCATTTAAGGGTGTTCAAAATCGGGTACCGGGTCGACTCGGATCCGAAAATTCGGGTACCCGCTTTTTCGGGTACCTAAAATTGCGACCCGGTTCTGACCCGGTTTTCGGGTACCCGGTTTAAACCGGGTCGGAAACCGGATACCCGATTTTATCATTTTCATTAGCTTAATTTAGAACATCTTCTATACAAAGTACAAACATACACTGAGGTAGATAAATCAATTGAAAAAATAAAAAATACTCCCTCCTATTCTACCTATTAGTCCCATTGATTTTTTCACTATTCATTTATCACTCTTAATTTATATTATATTCTTAATATATAAGTTAAAACATAGTCACGTGGGATCTTGTTTGTTTCGTCTCAATACAAAGATTATTAATATCTAATTTTTATAATTTTTCAACTAAAAACAATTACAGATATTAAGGGTTAAAATGTTGTCTCGGCAAGTAAGAAAAATCAAATGGGACTAATGAGTTAATAGGAGGTAGTACCAAAACTCTCAATTCTTAAAGATGAAAAATACCATTTTATGATTATCTTATTTTTACAAAATTCTCAATTCTGAGATCTGATAAAAAAAATCAAAAAAAAATTGGAATAAGTAAAGATAAGATAAGCAGTAAGTTTTATTCATACTCCTAACAAACAACAGCATAACTACAATTACAATAAAATTCTACGATAAAACCAAACAAGACATTAAATACTCCTCGCCTAGTACACCAAATTAGTTTCAATTATACTTTTTTGTTTTAGTTTTCTTAATTTAGAACATCTTCTATACAAACTTTACACACGCATATTTTTTTTTTTAAATAATTAACAGGATACCGGGTACCCGGTTTCATTAAAAATACTACCCGAATCCGACCCCAAATATCCGATTTATAAACCGGATACCCGACCCGAAATACCCGGTTTCACTAAACCGGGTAAATTACCCGGTTTTCCAAACCGGATACCGGACCCCTAACTGCATTTATGGATGTGAACAAGTTATACCAAAACACAAAGCTACAAATCAACAAAATAAACATAGTATAAACCACATTTTATCTCCGCTTACTTAAACTTAAGGGATGAATATGCCTTAGTCAAAGGAATATACCTTCAAAAAACTCTGAACCGGTTTCCCACCCACTGGATTATAACGTCGTTCGGAAGTAACCCAGCAGCATCAGCACCAGAGCCTGATATCACCTGTTTAGAGCCGCCAATATCATATCATATAATAAAACATGATTTAATACGAATACTTCAATCAAGTTAAACGGTTACAATTTATAAAAAAAAAATAGAATACAACAAAAGCTAGATCAAAAGAAACAAAATTACTTTACAACTATTCATGGAAATGTCAGAGATTACCATTTCAACAAGAACGCCTTTAGAAATGTTCGGAAATGTTCGTAAAATTTTCTCCGTGAAGTCCAAATCCGCAGCATATAAATTAGTTGCCCGAATTCCCACAAACGGTCGACGAACTTTCCTATAGACAGGAAAAATGGAAACTTTTCATGAGTTTTTAAATGTTTATAACGTGTTACAATTGGGAGATACAATTATACTCCCATAAAAGACAGACAGAAGACAGAAGACAAAAACTTAGAGAGGAGAGAAATTGTGCTCTATTGATTTGTAAGACTTTGTACTACATTGCTTTTGAACATGAATACAAGGACTATAAATAGATGAATTAGTTACAAGATAACTAACTTGGATATAAGTTGTTTTAACATTCTAACTAACAAGAAACAAGAAATAAAAATGAGCTGGATGATCTAAATAGGAGATGGATGCTTTGTTATAAGGTCACAAAAAAAGAAGCAGAAATGCTTGCATAAAATTTATTCATCATACATGGACAACATTCATCATACATGGATGATCTAAATCAATCGGGAGCAACACAAAAATAAAGAGATCAAATCAGAAAACATAATTCATTTATCACATACCCAAATTTCTTGTAGACCTCCCACCATTTGTGTGCAATGTTTATTGGAAGAAAAGGAGTGTAATAGTGATCATAGAAGGTAATTCCAATGACATCTCCAGCAAGATTAAGAAGTGGACCCCCATCACCACACTACAACAGAAAACAAGAATTAGACTGACCAAAACAACAACATAGTAAAACAATATACATAAATACTACAAGTTTCATTTTGAACCTATATAAAAAAATACTGAAAATATAAGAATTTAATTTTGGTATTTAGTATTAAAATGTTATAATAAATACTACAAGTTCCATTTTGAACCTATGCACATGTGTATTTGAAGAACAAATGAGATGAAAAGTAAATATTGATAGGGTGAGAAGGGTGTACCTTTGTAATTCTGCAGGTTGCCTTGAAGAGCTCTTTGCAGCCATAGACATAATGACAACAATCAAGGCTAAAAATAGAACAAGAAAATATATATGGTCAATATGTGTGGCAAACAACTTCCAATGCAACAAAGAAAAAAAAAACTAATTTGTGACGTTGTAAAGAAAAAACACTAAAAGAAACCACATTACCAAGAGATATGATAATTTTACCTAAAAACACCAGGGGCAGCCATAATTTCGTAAGGACTAGCAAAATAGCGCCCTAGGGCGACTATCGCATCACCAGGAACAAGGCTAACAGACGTGGTATGAGGCTGAAGTTGAAATGATCTCTCGTGGGATTGCAGAGGATAAAGCAAGTCAAGAGAATCATTCACAAGTTTCATCGGTGCAGAAGAAACCGTGGAATCTGAGACGAATTGAATGGCAGCAAGGTTGTAGTGAAAATCATAGCAACAAATCTCACCGTCAAATACTCTACCATCAGCTACCCTTACTAGAATCTGCGACAATTAAATTCAACTATATTTAGACAGATATTCAGACATTTACTAACTCATTAATAAGGAAAATCTTATTAGAATTGGTCCATCTCACATAATTGAATAATTAACCATGAAAGGAAGATAAATTTAGCAGCATTGGTTAAAAATATATTATAAATCTATTATAACAAAATCTTTTGAATACCGTACATAGCACGGGTAAATACCTAGTACCTTATTAAAATTGGTCCATCTCACATAATTGAACAATTAACCATATTTCAACCAACCAAACAAACAAGTCAGGGATTTAGAGTTTCAACTACTGTATAATATATATATATAACACTACTAATCAAAAGGTATTTACCTTAAGATCATCTGCAACTATGTTAACAGCAACAACACCTTCTTTAGCAAGCTGCCTAATCAGGTTGGCAGACGTGAAGATGATACCAGTATTGTTGTCATCATTGCCAATGATGACACCAGAGCACCGGTTTAACTCTTTATCACCTAAATAAAGAACATATAATAAACAATAAAAATAACGTAATCAAAATATTCAGCTAGAGAAATTACAAATAAAAAAAAAATTTAAAAACCTGAATAAGATTCCAATGAAACCACAAATGGGGAAGCTTGAAAGGCTGCCCTTTTGGTGTGAGCATCCAAGTAGTGGTTCTCATGAATACTTGCAAACTTTGGCCACTTGTGAGCTAACTTTGTGAGGTAGTGTTCAAGTTCAGGATCTATAAATATTTAAACTAATGAATGAAAATAAATTTGTAATAAAGTGCATAACGTCAGCAGAGTCGGCCCTGAGGCCTGAGGGTAGGCCCAAAGGGCTACCGCCCAAGGCCTACCGCCCAAGGCCCCGTTTTATAAATCAGAAAATAAGGTTGGAAAATAGAAAAGGCAGTCGACAAACCTCTTCATTCAACTGACAACCATCTTTAATATTCTTGGAAAACTAATACCTAGAAAGCTAATAGCCTAATACCTAGCTTCATTCTGATTTTAATTTCTAAGTTCACATCTTTCTTTAGGCTTCAACCAGCAACCTTTCACCTTTCACCTTCATTATTCATCAATGGCAACTTGGATAATTGTTAAT
This sequence comes from Amaranthus hypochondriacus, assembly GCA_000753965.2. Classification (NCBI taxonomy): domain Eukaryota; kingdom Viridiplantae; phylum Streptophyta; class Magnoliopsida; order Caryophyllales; family Amaranthaceae; genus Amaranthus; species Amaranthus hypochondriacus. Next base: position 7,880 of record JPXE02000072.1, on the reverse strand, counting down.
ATTTTTGTTGTTTAAATAGAACCCAATTTCAATTTTTTTCTTCAATTTCGATTTCCGATCACTACTCTCCTCAATCCTTTCACTTTTCATTTCGTTTTTTAATAGCAAATTTATTATTTCATTTTACAATTTCAATAATTTCGTAAGTGGTATTATCTATTTTGCTTGTATTCTTGTAAATTTCAATCTACTAAGATGTGGATTTAGGAGTTTCTTTTTATTTACTTCGTTAATGTGCAAATTGCAAAGGTGATATGTGTGTTGTGATGTCAAGGTCAGTGCCTCTATCTTCATTTACATTTGAAGATTGAATGATTGATTTTAATGTGGCAGATTTGATTTATTGATTATTTGACTTTCTAATTGCAATTTGATTATAATGTGATAGCATGTATATTGATTATTTGATTATAATGACAGTTTTACAATGTGGTAGCATTGATTTTTTTGATTTATATAGGATAGTTGTACTAGATTATAGATATCTCATTTATGAATTTTTTCTATAATTATCAGGTTATAGCTAAATTTCAAGGTCATAGAGAGTTAGAATATTGATAAGAGAAAAAAAGTACTTCATATCAGGTGCTATTGTTTTTATTATTTAAAATTTTCATATATATATGTTGCTTAGAAAACATCTATCCGCAAATGCAAAAAGAAAAAAGAGAAAGTGTAATGAAGAGTTATTTAAATCACTAAGGTGTTATTCACAAAAGGAATTTTTTTTACATCTACTATTGTTCTTTAAGGGCGCCCATATTAAACTATTTCGCCTAGGGCCCTCAAATGTCAGAAACGGCCCTGAGCGTCAGTAAGTGTACAAACATTACCATCCATTTGGTAGCCAAGGTCATGATGAGAAACATTTATAGTTTAAATTTCCATAAAATATATTCAAAGGTCAAAATTGAACAAACTTTTTGGGGAAGCGATTATAGAATTTTTATTTTTATTGATATTACTATTTATTTTATATGGGCTTAATTATTAGCGAACTTTGTTAGAACTCTAAAACTCGATTGCATAAGTCAAATACAAATTAAAAACTAACCCTAATATAGGTTACATAAATCGCAAATAAATATGTTTCGCATGTGGATGTACCATGAATCCAGAAACATGCAATTTTTGTCACTACTTTATACAACAGGTTCAATTATTATTATTATTATTATTATTATTATTATTATTATTATTATTATTATTATTATTATTATTATTATTATTATTATTATTTTTTCCAACTCAACCTCTTGATACCAATAACTAAAAAAGCAAATAGATCAATTAATAGACATGGATTATGAATACATCTCATCATAATTACATGGAACGTGGAACGTAGCCACGTTCAGCAATCCTAGAACGTTCGTCCCCAATCACCACGAAACGCGACCCAAATCGCTCAAGATGATGTTTTATACACGTACCCAATCTCGAGTCAATATAGGTTGCGTTCCGTGTTTCCATTCCCCTTTCCAAAATGAATGTCGTTTAGGTAACAATGCATCTCATCATAAATTTATTTTTAAAAAACAATAAATAAATCCTCTTACTATAAAACGTTTGCAAGGCATTGTAACTATTCATCTTTTGCAAATGAACAGTGAAATAACTGTTCCTGCTTTTGCCTCCTTCTGCCTTCTATTTCCTTGTTCGAGGCTCTTCTTCTCATGCAAAAGTATTCCTCGCTCTTCTTCTCTCTCAAAAACCACCTCCAATCTTTTTTCTCAGTCTAATGCGCTCTTCTTCTCACTCATTTCTTCCTGATTCTCACTCCTATAAATTGTCCGTAGAAGGTAAGATCGTTGATTTCGAATGACAATTAGGATTTTTTGCTGGTTTTCGTTTACTTTTCACGCAAAATTAGGTTTTTTTGGGATTTTCATTTTCTTAGGAAAAATTAGGTTTTTGTTTAATCTTTTGTTCTGGGATGAAATTTGATGAAGATCGGTGTTTTTTTCTCAAATGTCGAATGAAAATATGATTGTTGTATGAGTGGATTCTCTACTTCGACATTTCTTAGGTGTTTGTTCAATTTATTAGTCTTGGCAGTTGTATTTATTTCACATTTTTAGGGACATTTCGCTATGTTTGTTCAATTTGCTTTTTTGGGGGGAATTTGGTTTGAGAATACTTCCTCTTTAAAGAATCCCTGGATTATTATGTTTTTCTATTGGCTTTTGGCGTTGTGGTTTCCTGTTTAAATAATTGATGCTTCCTCTTGCTTGAACCTGCTTGAAGAATTTTATGTTGTGGTTTTTTTGTTTTAATAGCTGATTTTATGTTTTTCTGCATTAGATCTGGAATCCCTGGATTATTAGAAGATAGCTTTTCTTCTTGAGTTCTGCTACTAGAAGATAGCTTAAATTCTGCTTTAGAATTACTACTATGGTATAGGGTGTGCAATAAACCATCGTAACCAGTGTTTTGTTGATTGAATTCAGTTGTATTCCTCTCTATCCATACGAAAATGAACCTCTGATTGATGTGCTCCTTTGTATATTAGCTAAGACGTGTTTTTACTCCTATAATCGACTTTGATTGTTACTTTTGAACGTATAAGCTCTTACATTGATATTCACGATGTAGCAATCTCCATATCAATTTTAGAAAAATTGCATTCAAAAGGGTAATTATTTTTTATTTGGATGTTTCTTATATTCTATGAATAGTTGTGTGTTAAGGACTTCATATTTTCTTTTTGGTTGTAGTTTTGTGCATTGGGATGTAAAGCAGAAATTTTTTTTCTTGGTCAAATCTGGAACTGCGGATGAAAAGAAATTATACCTCATAGATCTTGTATTACGCACATCAATGAGTAGTTAGATTATAAAGTATAATGTATCATTGTTCAAGCATCACCTATCCATTCTACTTGGGTGTTATTTATTTGATAATGATTTAATGTTTAGATTGATAAATAATAATAATGAATATGATATAGTGGATTCTAAAATATAGTCTTATGGTATTTTAATTCTATTCTACAGTTTTTATACAACACTAATATTTGGTGATTAGCGGTGTTTTTTGTTGGTGTACTTGATTATTCACATTATACGACTTCACCTCTATTGTAAATTGGATCGGGTTTATATGATTATTGGGTTGGTTTTTTGGTTACTATAGGATAAAAATACTACTATAAGAAAATGGAAAATCCTTCCACCCTAACTTTTAATATTAGTGATTTTGCTTCTATATAGCTCATCTGTTCATTTTCGTATAATAGTATAATACTTGCGTATGATACTTGCAGGTGGAAAGTGTTTCTTCTATATACCATCCTTGAATATTTAAGGTATGTTCTTCTCTACTGAAAGTGGTGGTGTTCTTGCTCTACACCTCTATCGATTCCATCTGTGAGTGTCTATAGCACTTGAAACATGAATGACTGATACGCAAACTTAATTGATGGAATAACGACAAGATTCTAACAGGTGCAGGCTAACCTTCCTCTGTGATGGGTGTGCTCATTAGTTGATCTAGATTGTTTGCTTCATATATTTATATATTGAATACATTATAATCCAAATTGCAAGTTTACAATCTATGGAGCTAATAATCTTGTCAGCTAGAAGCTACTGAACTGTAGGGTACTTGATTTACTAACCTACCACTGTAGAGAATATGAATGGAGGATTGTTTGTTATTATGTGGGTAATAAGCATCAGCTCAGCAGTAAAGCACTTGACTGGACCTTGGTGCCCTTCCAACACAACCAGATAAGAGTAGTTATTCCCACCCCCTCTCCGGACTCTCACGGTCTTATAAGAGGAGACACTGCAGACCAAATCATCAACCGTAGCTAGACACAAAATGGCTTGAGTATGACCTTGTAGGTCTCCTTATAGTTACAGGATTCATCTTTTCTCCATTTCTTTTGAATTGCATTTTGAATTTATTTGATTTCTTCGCTAACGATTCAACGAATAAAGGTGTTGCTAATTTGGTTAAGAGACTAAGGGCGAAACATAGTTTTGCTGCACTGGGTTCCTTAATTGGTAAGAGTTTGATTATTTTTCTTTGTTTTAGTTAATTTAATTTAGGATTTTTTTTTCTTTTCCATATTGTTTTTGTGTTTGATTTTTTCCTTTAATCGACTTTACTGGTGAATCAAGCGAAGTTAGTTTAGCGTTTTATCATTTTTGTGTCTAGCAATTGAATGGTGTTAGAGATCCAAACTAAAAACGTAAATCGATTGCTGCATTTTTAATTAATTTGATGATTTCTAAATTAATGTTAGGGTTTTACTTAGATTATGTTTCCAATGCTAGCTGCACTACCAATTACCTTGCTCTCTTGAAAAAGGTTAACCATCATTTGTTTAAATCCTTGTTAATTAAATTAGTTCTATTTTTGGAAATTAAATTAGTTATTTGGTCGTGTTATTGAATTTATTTGCAGTGCAAGGAGTAAATTTATCCAGGCCTGCTAAGTTATATAATCTGAAAGATTGACTTACAAAATGAATATACAATCATTTGAGTTAGTCAGCAAGCAACTTGAATGCCTCCTTTTCCATGTCATTTAAGGAGCTTGTTATATAGTTGAAATAATCCATTTGGGTTCATTGTCTTAGAATCATGCCTGTATACCTAGAAATCAAATTTGATTTTGTTGTCTTACTTAAGCCAGCCTTCAAGGGAGAAGGCATCGTTGGGTAATCAAAATCACTCTAGACACCGGTGGATTTCCCAGTACTAATGGTAGTCAAGATAATAACATTAATGCGGACACTCCTGGTCTTGGTCAAACACGACTTATTAGTTGCTGGTATTGTAGTTGCTGCGATTTACGGAAATGGAATAGGTATACTCATGTACAAAATAGAACGACATCATCAAGTACTAAACTGCAATCTAATCATCAAGTACTAAACTGCAATCAAGTACTAAATAGCAATCTTATTCATTTTTCTTGTTTATTTATTTTTTGTTTAATCATAGACAATGTAAGCATCAGTGTCCATCGATTCATACACAATTAAGCATCACCCAAATATGACATGAATATGATGAAGAAAAGAGGTAATGTTTAATTTTTTGGTTTATTTTTTCATTTAATTCATTTTTTCTTGTTTTTACCTAATTTAACATAATGTTCAGTTTTTTTTGGTTTAGTTCTTCTTCATCTTATTCATATGTTTTCTTTTTCAATTAGTAAGGGGTTTCACATGTTTACATGATGATCTAATGCTTAATGAATCCTACATTTTGATTGTAGAATTTTTTGAAAGTAATTGATCAATGATATAAAGGCCTGTGATTTGGAACTTGATTTTCGAATGATTTCATGTTATCCATGGTAGAAAGGCTCTTCGTTTATTTTTGTTGGGATTCTTATGATTTGTTAGTGTTTTTTTGGGTTGGTTTTTTCTACTTTTAATATTGGATTCTATTCTTTTTATGGTTAAACGCTTTTATTTTTGTTTGGCTTTTACTCTAGAGTTGGATGCTGCTCTTACATTGAATGTTCAATTATCTTTCTTGGCTACCACTTGAGCATGTGGATGTGATATCACTGTGAGTTCTCATATTGTATTTTGTTCTTGTTCAAACAATGGCTAAATTATGTTCTCGTAAGATGCAAATGGAGGTAATTTTCATCCAAAATTGTGAACTTGAGCAACTTTCTATATCTGTTAATCTATTTTGTCATCTTTCTTTCTGGCTGAATATTTTGAAATGTAAGAAACAATTTTGAGGGTGGACATGTACAAGGCTTTGATTAAGAAAGGACTATTGTAGCAATGGCTAGATTATGTTCTCATAAGATGCAAATTCCCATTGAATTTGCGTCATTATGGTTTCTATTTTTTCATTAATATTTCTACAATCAACTCAGAAAAGGACAATAGATAACCTATCCTATTCAATTTCTTGATCTCCCCCTAAGGAGCAAACTCAAGACAAAGGAGTATTTCTTTAATTTCTATCTATGTTTAGCGAACAATATTTCTAAATTGGGAATAATTATCTCAATAGTGTTCTTAAATGAAATTAATTATCCTTTTAGTTTCTGTTTATATGTAGGTTTAATGTTGGCTTCTTATTGCAGAAGGATTTGATGCTTGTATTAAGTTGAGGCGAGGACGAGGCTCATTGATATGCCTCCTATGGTGTTGAAAGGTTGAGATTCACTCTTCTACAATTGGCAATTGTAATATTCTAATAAGCCATCATTTGCTAATTGCGTTTCTAGAAGGGGGGTTAGTCTAATTAGGAGTATCTAATCTAATTACCTTAAAATCTAATTACCTTAAATTAAATCTTAGCCTCAAAAATGGGTTTTGCTATTAATAGTTGAATTCTTTATGATCTAAATATTAAGATTAGAGTATCCTTTTATCATATTTAAATTAATGCAAGGGATGTAAATTGTTATTTTTGCATAAACTGTATGAAACTTTGTTATTTATTACTCCACTTTTATATAATATGGATATGGATTTGCAATTTCAATTTGTTCATCGTTTTTTGTTTTTGTTTTTGTTTTTGAATATGATTTTAGGTTTAAGAATTAGAATCAGTATTATGTTTCTTCAACTCAAAGGTTGAAATAGATATTCTCTTCATCTACTTTCATTTTTTACATTTTAATTGTTGATTTTTACTTGTTAGATTTAACATGTTCTTGGTGATTTTTTTTTTGATTGTTCATCTTCTTTTGTCTTTTGTCTGCTTCACTGAGTTATATACTATCGAATTCTAAGTCATGCTACAGGCTTAACTCTTCTGCCCTTATTATATCTTCAACTTTGATCTTGCTGCATACTACTATCTATACACTTTCAACTATTATAGCATTCACACATTTATAATACATGAATTGATATTCTAATAATTTCATTCGTATTCTTGTTAGTAGTTGTCTGTAAATAGAATTTTACAATTTGACAGTGTAACTTGAGTGAGTTTTGACGATGAACGTAATTCTGTGGTCAACAAAAAAAACATGATTGTTTACATAAAGTGTTACTAAAACCAAATGCACAAAGATATGTTGTACCAATGAAAATGTTTAGAGAAATACCAACCAATTTATCTAACAATAGTTAACAGAGAGCGAATACAAAATATAAATGTTAGAAAATGAGCCATATATTATCAATTTAAAAGTCTAAAACAGGAAAGCACAGAACCTATGAAGCTAAAAAAAAGTATTAGATTATAGAAAGAAAGGAATTTAATTTAGTTAAAAAGGGAAGCAAAAAAACCCTTGAAGATAGTGTTTGAAAATATTAATTTCATTTCAAATTGTAGATTTCAATTATGAAATCATAAATGAAAAATTTGAGAATGACAAGATTTGACAAGTCATTTTCAATTCTTCATCTTTAACAACTTTTATAATAATTGTTGATTTGACTAAAATTCAAATTGAGTTTTTTTTATTTGTCAAACGCTAAATTTGAGTCAAATAATCTATACTTTCAAATGAAATCATCATTTTCAAAATAAACTACAACAAATTTGAATTTTTGCGACATTAGATTTAGTGACATTAAGAAAATACCACCGATTCATATTTTTTGTGTAATAAGTACCAATATAATGTAATTTAATGACACTTTATTTGGTCTTTAGTGGCATAGTGTGACTTTTTATTATGCTGCTAAAGAGTCTAATAAATGTCACCAAATCCTTTCTATATATACTATAATAAATTGAAATAGCGACATTTAAATTAAATGTCGCTAAATATATCTCACTAAAAGCAAATTATGTTGTAGTGATAGTATAAATGTAATCTTAGTACACTAATTTGATTTAATTACCTTATGTTCATTCATTTGAGTTTGGTATCTTGAAAGCATGAAGAAATATAAATTATTTTATAAAGATAAAGTTCCTTCGAGATCAATCGTAATT
>JPXE02000071.1:50982-94449 GCA_000753965.2 Amaranthus hypochondriacus | reverse complement strand
TAGAACAAATTAATTAAAAGCATAAATAAAAAATTGTGCAAAATTATCCTAAAATAAAGAAGATTACAAACCAATACCCAAAATAATGATGAACGTAGTACAACACATCCAATTCATGTGCTGTCAATTGGCATGGGTGACAACACATGGGTTCTGACTCTTGTAAACGCTTTATCCCAACTCATTGAATACTACCATAAGGAACAAAAGAATAAGTATTATCCCTGACGAACCTGATATTGAAATATAATGTAGCACTGGTTTTAACAATTGAAATTCATAATAGACAACACATAGATAGTAAAAAAACACCAGACATAATGCAACACTCAAACACTTGCAACTCCATCCAAAACTACACAATCATCTTCAAGCCATATGTGACATTGTTGCACAAATTGAAGAACTTTACTCCATATCCTACCTAAATTTGCCTAGGGTGAAGCCACTCATCTTGCTTCGAAACACAAAAGCAGGAGTAAGTTTGATGAACATGCAGTTAATTATTTTTCCAACCAAATGTTTCAACCATAGTTGCACGCAACATAGGTTAAATTGTGTTCCACCAGCCTTATCTTTCATTTAATTGATGCATCTCCAAGAAAAGGCAATATAAAGAGAGTTATAACTTCTATTATATTAAATATTCGAGACTATCAATACAATATTTCATTCCTCTAATGTCGACTTCCACCTAATGGTTTGAAGGATCGGATGTATGTAAAATTGTCCTTACCTTTAAAAGTGATAATATAGAGGTCGTTTCAATTAATATAAGAAAGTATGCTGCACAAATCAGATTAGAACTCACTTTCACAATCCATATTGTCCATGAACTAATAAAACAACATTCAAATTGTCACCCCAACATATTGATAATGCAATGATTGTAAAACTAATCACCATTTCATGTGCAAAACTAATCACCATTTCCACTTATACATCATAATAAATGAGTTAATTTACACAATAAATTAATTATCACCACAACTTACTGATAATGCAATGATTCCTTCTTCCACACCAAAAACAATGTACTACTACCAATTTGGGGAAATAAAGAATTAATTTAAAACTAAATTAAACAACAAACCCATATATATACCTCAACAGAAATCTAACCCATATTGCATTACAATTGAAGTTTTTTTTAATTTTTTTATCATTTGAGCATATAGGTTGGTGGTCACAACAATTATCTGAATAAATGATCGCAAAGCAGTTTATATCCCAAACAACAAGTTCACAGTTAGTGTTGTGAGAAATCATGCTTGAGAAAATGTTATTTACCATCAAGAAGTTGATCAAAGTATTGGAAGCTGCCTGGGGAAATGGAACAAGCATGATCTCTCTCATCATGCCACCAAAAGATCAGGTTGCTGAGTTACCAAGATGTTGAAAGATGAAATAAAAATGAAAAAGTTTCATCAACCCTAATTGATGTAGCTGCAAAAATCATATGAAAATCAAAACTAAACTGAAATTAAAATGAAAAAAGTCCCATAGACCCTAATCGATGTAGCTGCAATCTTGCTCACCGGATTCTCAAATGTGCCTTGCTCCAACCCGTCATACCTGTCAACTGAAATTAAATCGATTTTTGCTGTGCATTAACGAATGTATAACGAATCTAGACTTGGATGAGAAGCAAATTTGAAACTGCAAAATATCCAAAATTATTTGTTAATAAGAACAATCAATAGATATCAGCAAATGAAAGAGAAAAATGAGAAAGAAAATGAGATATGAAGAAAATGAAGAGAAGATGAAAGAAGATGAAAATGAAAGGACATGAAAGAAAGCATGAGAAAGAAACGGGTAAAGGGAAAGACGAATGAACAGTATAATTTGCAAATGTGGAGCAATCTTATGTCTTACTAGTTACACGTGGCAAGAGCTAAAGCAACTACTATTCATTAGATCAAAAATGAATAGTAGAAATTTTATGTTTGTTTTTATAGTTAATAGACTAGTTGTGGGGCCGCGTGCTTCGCACGCGTCCCCCAAGTTATACTTTCGATTTTATGATAATATTTTACGTAATTTGATTTAAGAAATAGTTAAGTAAATGCTTATGTTGAACATACAGAGTAATTTATTTTACTATACAAATGTTGGATTTTTCAAGATATAGGGTTGAAAAAGCTAGGATGAAGTGAATTTGTTTGTCACATAATTTTACACTTCCTATGGATTTTTATAGTTCCTACAGTTTTTGAGCAACTATTGTCATCAGCTTGTCTTATTTGGTAAACACTTTTTCATGTATATTGTAAAACATAGTCAAATACTCCCTCCTTTTCTTTCTAAATGTCCAATTTAGTTTTTTCACACTTGCCGAGATAATATTTTAACTTTAATATCTCAAATTATTCTTAATTAAAAATTATAAAAATTTGATATAATATTCCTTGTATTGAGACGAATCAAATAAGATCTCACACGACTATGTTATAACTTATAGATTAAGAGTACAATACAAATTCAGAGTGATGAGTAAATAGTGCCAAAAACATTTAGGCTGAATAGGAGGTAGTTAGATCTTATTTGATTTGTCTTAATGCATATTTTCATAATATTACCTTTTTAGAATTTTTGATCTTATGAAATTTAAGATATTGAAGATTAAAATCATTCACTAAATAGCATTAAAAATAAAAGTGAAACAACTATAAAAAAGCAGAGGAAGTATGTTGTTATAAGGCTTTAAATTATAAAGAAGCAATGTTTAGCCAGAGGTATATAACTTAAGCTAATCGCTAGCCCTATTCATATGCCATGAGCTGAAATGGGCAACTTGTTTTATGAAGTATGAGCAACTTGTTTTATGAAGTATCTCAGAATAATGTATTTCATTGGATATGACAATATTTCTAAAGAATAAATAACCATCTATTCATATATTGTGAAATATGATGTAAATTGTTTCTGCTGCTCCTATGTTAATGTTGGTCTGTAAATAGTGAGTTGATAATTCATGTAAAGCTCAATGATATTTAAAAGCACATGCTAAGCAGATAACATTTATCTTTTGGTAAATGGTACACCTTCTAATAATCTGCAATACATGCCTATAACTTTCAGGATGACACTACATACTCTTTAAGCGTAGCATTGCAATTAACATAATATTAAAATAGTGGGGATAACGCTAACTTCATCAAGCACAAGACCACAAAGTACTCTGAACTCATCAGCCTTAGCAAATGATTCCAATAACATGGATCCTTTGCATCCATTCTTAGCATCTACAATGGTAAAGGTGAGATTGTACATTTTTTGGAACTGTATGAATAACCTGCACGACCGAATGGGACATTGAAGTGCCTTTTGTCAATGAACTTTACCGCCTTAAGGGATTCGATAATCTATATGGGGAGTGGGGTGATGTCTTCTTGTTTGGATGGGAGTAGTATACCATTTGATGAAAGGACCCACTTCAAATCTACCAATCCTTACAAGGTTCCCTGTAAGGAGTTAATCAGAGACAAAGGTGTTAGTTCCTTGGAAGTTCACAAAATGAATGAGATTCTTTGAAGTCGAAATACTGGTAATTCATTCAATAGTTTGTTGTTTTTTTTTTCTACTGAGGTTTTGTACATCAAATTGAATCCTCTAAATCCTCTTACTATAAAATATGGCTAAGAGGAGAATACTATTCACAATTCATAAATGAACGGTTCTTTTTACTTTAATTGAGAAGCTCCAAGTGTATACGAGAACGGTTGAGATTTATCCATGCCAATGTCTCCTTTTTCACATTCACCGCCATTTTCCTATTCTCAGCTCTTCAACATCTCCCATTTCTCTCTCTTCTTCCATCTCTTTTTTCATCATTTCTTCTATTCTTTCGCCATTTTCAGATCTCAATGAAAATGATCCATTCTTGAACATTCATAAGGTTAGTTCATTTTCTTGTTGTGATATATTTTGCTACTTTTCGGTTTCTCCTTCTTCATCAATTGTACTTTGTGTCTCGATTATTTAGATCTTAGTTTTATTGCTTTTTCATTATTTAGGGTTTAGTTTTTAATTGTGTTTGAATTTCAATTTAGTTGCTTTTGTGTGTCTCGATTGTTTAGATTTTAGGGTTACTGATTTTCTATTTTTCAGGGTTTAGTTTTTAATTGTGTTTTAATTTCAATTTAGTTGTTTTGTTTCAGTTTCATAGCTGATTCGGACTTCGTCACATAGATGTTCCTGAGAAGCCCAAAATTCCGTTCCATGGAAATTTTCTGATTGATTTGAGTCAACAATTTAGAGATGCTTGCAGGAAGCTTGTTGAATTTAATTCAAAGTCATTGTTATTTCCTTTGCATTTAGCAAAATCTGTGGATGATGAACTCTTAATCTGTGATGAACCCAGGCCCTGTACTTTAATTTTGAGAAAATAAAAGAATGTTAGGGGAAAGTCAGAGAAGAATTACAGAAGAAGAGAAGAAAGAGGCAAAAAGAAGTACAGAAATAAAGAAGAGGTCAGAGAAGAAAAGAGAGAATAAGGAAGAAGGTCAGTGTGTATTTCATTCATAGTCCCATTATTTACATAAGATGTTTATATCCTCTAAATATAAAAAGAGGCCAAAGCATGAATACTGTTTCTTCAAAATGGTTGCACAACCACAAGCAGCACATGGAATGTTTGCTTATAAAGCACTGATGTAGATCAACCCCCAATATTAACTCTTTCAAAGATCAACTTGTTCAATATTTGGGTATGGTTCTCTTTAAGCTTTAAGCTAATTTTTAGATTATTCGAGGTTCACAAAATAAATACTAATCTCTTACTCGTTCTTTAGTTTAATTTAAATAAAGTTGTGTCATGAGTCAAGTATTTTCTAATTCAGTCTTTATTATTTTAATTTCATAGTCATAAATTAAGTCTTCTTTAGATTGAGTCGTTTTATTATTTAAGTCTTTTATTTTATTTCGAGTATTTGAGTCTTTTATGTATTTTTCGTTTTTGCAATAATTCATGTCTTAGAGATGATTAAGCCAGGTTTAGGATCAAGCTTAATCATGTCTCATGTTTAGTTAGTTGAGTTGTAATTTTTATTTTTCATTTGTCGAGTCTTTAAATATAAAATCGCTCAAATGGTTGAAAAATTACGAAGCTTGTGAAGCACGAATCGAAGCCAAAGACAATCAGCTATAATCTCATGGCAAAAATATTCAAGGATCAAGCCAAGGAAATTATTTCCTAAAATCCTAATTGCAGCCGTTGGAATTAAAAAATCAGCTACAAAACTTTTGGCAACCTTTTGAATAAAGATCACTTGCAAATATTGAAGATTGCAATCAGCCACAATATTCTTTGAAGATAATTGCAAAACATTTTGGAGCCGTTGCAATATATTCAGCCTATATTGGTATTCAGCCAAATATTGCTCAAATATACTAAGAGATTTTGGAGCTGTTTGGAGTGCATAATTCCGTCCAGAATATTGCAACATATTCTTAGAAGATATGCTAGCTAATCAAAGGAGTATTTCAGCCCAAATATTTCAAGGATATTTTTTTATTCTAGCAAATATAACCGTTAGCAATGTTTCTGAATTATATCTTCTCCTTTCTAGTTCATTAGTTTAGTTTAAATAAGCTTTGTATTTTTGCTGATTAATTAATTTGAACATTAATACAAAAAACCTTTGAGCAAGTTTGTTTTGTTTTGCAATTTATTTTTAACTTGGATTAGTTAAAGTAATTTGAAGTTCCTATGCTTTTCATTCTTTTGGCTTAAAGATTGAATGTGTTCTTAGGAGCCCTTAGTTTTAATTCGTGGTGATATCTGTATCGAATTAAACCTTTGGTTCAGCCGTTCTTAGTTGATTAATTCAACATATCCCTTTTAATTCCCTTGTTACAAAAACTCAAAAAACACAAAAACAAACTCATTGAAACCGAAACAGCAAGTAAACGTGTGCATATAGTTTGGTTATTGTTCGAGACGTAGCCAACCTATATCACACCTGAATCAGTTCATACCCTACAAGTGCCTTCGAAAGGATACATATATTGCCTAGGAATCGTCATCCTAGAAGTACTTACAGGGAAGTTCCCTTCTCAGTATCTGAATACAGGAAAAGGAGGCACTAATGTGATTCAATGGGTTCGATCAGCCATTGAGGATAAGAAAGAGTCAGAGTTCTTATACCCGGACATAGCATCCTCAACAAATTCAGTCGAGGCAATGGTAAGACTCTTTGCTTTCTTCATGCATTGACCCAACATTTTGATTTCTTAGTCATTTCCCTTTTCCTCTTCTTCTTTATGCTTGTGTTCACTTGCCACTTTCTTCACCATTTTGTACTACTTTTTGCCATCTTATTCTTTTCTCTCATTTTCTAGAAATCAAGCATCAAACAATGAGGTAAGAGTTTATTTGATTCCAAAAGTTAGTTCATTTTCATTTCTAAAAATCTAATTCATTTTCTTTTCCAAAAATGTTATCATTCTATTTTTTTAACCTTTTTCTTTGTTTTTAGTTTTAGAACCGTTTTGGATTTTACATAGTTTTATGCTTTTTAATTATATTCTTAATTCAATCATCAAAAATCATCTAAACTCAGGTTGATTCGTTGACCAAAGTGTGAAAATTTACCGCCTGAACTTTTGAATTATTCTTTGTATCAGTGTGGTGTATGTGGTACTGTTCTTAGAGGTAAAGTTTTTACTTATTTATTCGTTAGTAAATTGCTATTTTTGTTGTAATGAAGTTGCTTTCGTATTAAATTTGGTTGATGATTGTTAATTTGGATTATTATGTGGTGATTTTAAGGGTTTTTGTTTGTTTGTTTGTTTGATTTACCTCATTTTTGGGTTATTTTTATGTTAAATTTGTTTTCCTGTCATTTATCATGTAAAAGTTAATTGAAGGGTCACAGTGGTCGGCCATCTTTATAGCGGGCCTTTTCCTCTTATTGAGTCACTACGTCTGAAAAAGACGAGTTTATTGCCAGACTTCAAGAGGTGGTAGACTGGTTGTATGAGGATGGTGATGAAGATGATACAAAGAGTTTTGAATTTGTCACTCTGTCTAGCTTCATGTGGAATGCTGATGATAAAATGGGAGTCAACCTTGCTGATTCTTGGTAACTTTACTTGTGTTGATCAATTTTGAGCATATGGGTATTTCTAAATTGTTTAAACTATTAATCATTTTGAAAAAGATATTATCTTTAGAAAACTCTTTAATGAAAATCTTGTTTTGATTTTCGAATGACAATTCAGTTTTTTACTTTGGATTAGTTTTTTGTTTGGATATTTGTGGGGTTGTTTGGTTTTTTATGAGTTGGTTTGGAAATGCGGATTTTGTGATTTGTGTTTTGAGTTTTGGTTTAAATATGGAAATATTGATGGTGGTTATTTGTTCATTACTGGGTTTTGATTTCTGTTTTCGTTTTAGAAAATTGTTGGTTTTTTTACTGTGTGTGGAGTCGTCTATGAAGAGCTTTCAGTTCATTATCATGTTAAACAGAGTTTTCTGGGGAGTATTTCTGGTTGATTATCAGTATAATATCTTATGTGCATTTTGCTAAGGCTCAGTTGAAAAGTAATCTTATCAGATTTGTTTTATTGAGTGTCGATGACTTAGAGCCTAGAGTTGTGGCTTTTTGATAGCTTGCCTTTAGCTGTGTGCAACCTTCAATATCACTTCATAATTATGATAATCTTTTTGTTGTTACTGAAGTTGTTCACTCTATTAGGATTGCTGTTCTTACTATAAACTTACCAAGGAGAAAACTTGTGCTGGTTAGTGTCTTTTGATTGATGTTTTCAGGTTCTCTTCCATGAATTCAGTGATTTACTAATGAAATTTAGTTTTTGGTATTTGAACTTATTCTTAATATTTTGAAATGGACGAGAACATTAATCCTACTTCCATGGTCAAGTATTTAATGTATTTGATGGAACATTACACTTTGTTCAAGTTAACAAAAGCATTCTGTTTATCTGTTTTCTTTCAATTAGTACTTTTGCTTTTAAAAAGCTTGTTACAGGATCCAAATCGTGAACATGAAGCTATTGGAACATTTTGTTACAAATCTCTTAAAATGAATATTCCATTTTACTTTTACCTCTTATGATTAATAGGTTTGTTAATTTGTGGATTGTACTAAAGGACTACCCTTTGGATTTGTATTTGCTTCTTTGAATGTTACTTTATGTTTGCAAAATGCTCGATGTCAAAATATAAACAGGGAAAATTCAAAAGGGTCAAATAGTATAATACATTAATACCTAACCTTTGATATTTATCTCCGTCAATTTTTATTATATGGGTTGCAAATTTAATGGCATATTGTTAATTTTATATTTTGTTTTTGGGTTTGGAAACAGGTACAATAATTTATGTAGAATGTGCAAATTCTTGTTAATATATCGAAGTAAATGGAATAGTTTTGAATAACATCTCTCGGATAAATTGTAAGTTTTGAATTTATTTTGTTTTTTTTTTCATTTATACATTTGGTGAATTGAATAGTTTTTTTCACACATAATTAGATAGTGTTGCCATTTTTTATGTTTTTAGGTTAGGTATTAATCTTATTAATCTTATTTTTGAGTATTAATCTTATTAATTTTTATTTAGCTATAACATCCTAACTTGTTGGCAATTGCAAAGTCTTTAGAGTAAACCTAATTTCAAAATTAAAATGTGTGGTTGAGTTAAAGTGGATGTGTTTGTCTTTTTTATTGGTGTTGAAGTGTTCATGTGTTATCCACATGTGAGTTGTCCCATATTGGAGAAAGAGAAGAGAATGCATCACTTTATAATCACTTTATAAACTCAAGGAGTAACTCCTATTATCACCAATTGATTTTAGTAATGAACCTTCTTTGGGTTTATGAGTGGATTATTTCTTCTGCTCCTTGTTTGGGTTGCCCAGACCCATTTTCTAAATTCTTTCAATTGGAAAGTGGTCTAAATTTTAATTGTCTTGAGTATTATTGAGCTATGATTGGTTAATTAGTTCACATTATAGCAGATTTGTAGACAAAATAGGATTTTGAAATGAAGAATCCGCCCTTGAGCACTAAACAATAAATTTTTGATCATTTCTTTTCATCTATGTCTTGTATGTTTGATTGATATTACTTTGTGGTTTGACGTTATTGTTAGTTTACTGAATTTGATCTCATTGGATTTGTGTGTTAATAAATATACTTAAATGGCTTGATTTTCTTGTTTGCTTTTGGAATATAATTGGTTTGTTGTTCGATTTATTTTATTTGTTATTTTCATCTGCTCTTATCTTATTTCTTCATTTCAACTTTTAGTTTGTTAATTTTTATTTTAGCATTAGAAATCTGATTTTCCTCCATATGATTGTTTTCTTTGTTTTTTTCTTGGTTTCCTAATTAATCTTAAATTTTCTTGAATATTCTGTTCTTCGATTACCCATGCTATTGAAATAAGTTGGTAGTTTTTCTCCGGTAATTGTTTCTCCATATGAGAGGCACGTAAATGCTTCACTCATTAATGTGGTTATACTATGTTAGTCATGGAATGGAATCCAAGTGAATAAGTTGAAGACAAATGATAACTTTCTAATGTATAGAAACTAAAAGTTTTGCATTTGGCAAATTTTGGATATTATATGCATGTATTATAATTTATGATGTCAATAGCGGTCTTCTAAATGAATTTTTTTGTTGTAGTTGTGAAGTTCATTCAACAAACTCTCTTTCAAATTCCTTTGGGAGTGCAGATCAGGCGGCACAAATAATCTTTCAAGGCAGTCATACTTAGAAGATAATCTTTCATTAAGATAGCATACACCTTCTGACGTAGGATCACCTACATCTAGTTCTCATGAGCAAGCCAAGATCAATATGATGATACATCAAATGGAAGACGCTCAAATTCAAGGGCCCATCGTCAAGTCTTTTAATTTTCATAATCACAAACTAAGTCTTCTTTTTTTTGTGAGTCGTTTCTTTAGTCTTTTATTTTCAAGTATTTTGAGTCGTTTATTTTCTTATTTATTTTCGTGTGTTCTAAACGAGATGATTAAAGCCAGGTTTAGGATCAAGCTTAATCATTTCTCATTGTTTAGTTAGTTGAGTTGTACGTTTATTTTATTTGAGTCTAGTATTTAATTTGGCTCAATTGGGTTCGAAAATTACAAGCTTATGAAGCAAGAATCAAAACAAAGAATTCAGCCACATATTCCATGATGATTGAAGACTTGAGCCGTTGTGATACAAAAATCAGCCAAGCATATTTTATTGAAGAGTGTTGCTGATTTCTAAAGAAATACTCCCTCCTATGCAGCTAAAATGTCCCATTTGACTTTTCACGGTTTTTAAGGTGAGTCAAATGGGACCCATTGAGTAGGAGAGAGAGTGATATAATGGGTTTTTAATGAAAAGATTAGGAAATTAATGATTCCCTCCAAATTTGAATATTTTGGGTGGAATAATGAAATGTTGAATATTTTTGTCCTTCAAAAGTCGTTAAATATTTTTATAATAGCCGAAAATTACATAGTTCGAGATAATTAACTAAATTACAGTACATTACATAAGCCGAATAATAAAATTACATAGACAAAACTACTTAATCTCGTTAAGCCTCCTCAAATCTTCAACGGCCTCGGTGTAGTTCAAATCTTTCTTGATCGTGGGGTGCGGATTTTTTTTCGATCCTCGACTTCAGATTGTCCAAGTTATCAAAAAAAATCGATGCATTAAATTTCTCAAAAATTGCCACCGTATGTTAAACAACCAAATTTTCAGTAATTAAAAAAATTCATCATCATTGTACAATCCCATTTTAAAACAAAACCAATTTTTTTGTCCAAAAAACAGAAACTAGTGGCGCCATAAACCAAAATCAGAAAGACCCAAAAAATGAAAGCTGAACCGCCAAAATGAAATTCCAGAATCAAAGAAATGAGCCAAAATTAATGGCGCCATATTTTCAGCAAATACACCAAACACAGAAATCAGTAGCAATAAATACAGCAGCAGTCAATAGCATTAACTACAATCCACATTAAACAAACACTTACAATGGCTGGAACAAAAAACTTATCCAGTCAACAAAAGACACAAATCATGCAAAGGTTGTTGAGCAAATTAAACAAAAAAGGAAAACCGATGCTAGGTACAATTAATGAGCTTGCAGCTGAGTACGAAGTAAGCAGGAAAACAATGACAAGACTTTGGCAAGAGGTACAAAAACAAATGGACAACAACAGTACAACAATCAACTTGAACAACAAAAGGGTGGGAAGACAAGCACCAAACAAGATTCAATTTGATGAGGAGAAATTCAAGTCCATCAAATTTGAGCTTAAGGGAACTCAGCATTCAGTGGCAAAGCAAATGGAGGTATCTCAGTCCACTGTGTGTAGGTGGAAGAAGGATAGGATTATAAGAAAGCACACAAACGCAATAAAACCCACACTTAATGACAACAACAAATTACACAGGTTAAGCTTTGCATTATCTAAGTTGCAATATCATGAACATAATGACTCATTTCAATTTAAACCACATACAAACATTGTGCACATAGATGAGAAGCACTTTTATTTAACACGAGAGTCACAGACATACTACTTAGCTCCCGGTGAGGTTGAACCACATCGGGAATGTCAATCAAAAAGATTCATTCCAAAGATTATGTTCATGTGTGCAGTAGCAAACCCAATTTATTTGACTAATGGTGATGTGTTTTTTGATGGTAAGATAGGAATATGGCCTTTTATTACTCAAGAGCCTGCGAAAAGAAGTTCAAAGAACAGAAAGAGGGGGGAATTGGAGACCAAACCAGTCCAGTCAATCACTAAGGAACACATGCGAGAAATGCTTATCACGAATGTCTTACCCACAATAAGAGCCAAGTGGCCACATGGCATGTCCAAGAACAACACAGCAAGAACAACACAGCACTGAACCAGAGACAACAACACAACCAACAACAACAATTACTATCCAACAAATCAGTGATCAAGAACCAACAAGCCATCAACAACAACAAACTGAATCAACAAGCCAACAACAACAAGTGCAGCAGTGAACCAACAAGCCATCAACAACAACAAACTGAATCAACATGCCAACCACAACAACAATTATTTTTGGGAAACTTCAAGAACATAACAACACAGCAGTGAACCACTTACCAGTTCAAGAACAAAAAGCATGCATTTTTTGGACATTTTTTGGGAATCTTAAAAATGGGATGTTTCACAAGTAAACAACAAATGTAAAAATGTTATTGTTGTTTAAATTGAAACGTTGTACTCATGGTTAATGTAATGAAAAAAGTGGTTGTTTATTTTGCAAACTCTCAGAGTATTAAACGCATGCAAATCATTGAGGAAAAAACGAACTTCTTTTGCGCTTTGGTTTGGGAAAAAAAATCCAAACCCTAATTCAAGTTCGTTTTATTTTCAGTGGCAATTTAAAATGCTCTCAAAAAAAAAATCATTGAACATAAGAGAAAAAAAAGCATCGAAAAACCCTAAATCACAGAAAAATCATCATCAGCCACGACACACCCACAAGAACAGAAACATACTCGAAAATGGGCCAAGCTTATTAAGCCAATCTTCTTCCTCACAGTCACTGTTACAGAACACAGCATCAGCAGAAATATACTCTCGATCTGGGTTCAGATCAGGCTCTGGAGTGTAGATGGGCTCTCCTTCAGAGTCTAGTTCTCTACCCCACTTAGGATCCGTCTCAACTGAAGAGCAATCTTCTTCATATGAGTCATAAAAATCATCATCATAGTACTTAGGGTTTGAGAGAGGAGATTTGGGATCCATGGTGAAGAAGAAAGGTCGAACCCAGAAAGAGAAGGAAGAAGACGAAGAGAAGGAAGGTCGAACCCAGAAAGAGAAGGAAGAAGACGAAGAGAAGGAAGGTCGAACCCAGAAAGATAAGGAAGAAGACGAAGACAAGGAAGGTCGAACTCAGATCTAGGGTTTGAAGAACAAGCAGTAGGTTCTAGAATGGGGAAGGGAAAGGGTTTTCAAGAACTCAGATCTTAAAAATGGGTTTTTAATGGGTAGTGAGATGGAGTGTAAATTGGAGGGAATCATTAATATGGGTTTAGATTAGGTAAGTAAATTAGATTGTTTATTGAGATAATAGGAAAAATTAGGTGTGTTTATTAAGGTTAAAAAAGTAAATAGGTAAGATAAATAAGGGTATAAGTGTAAAAAAACCATGCCAAAAATAGAAATGGGACATTTAGGGTGACTTGACCCTAAATGGAAATGGGACATTTGAGCTGAATAGGAGGGAGTATTATCCAAGTTGCAGCCCCTTTTGTTGACTAAACATCACTTGAAGACCAAGTGGGAAATATCTTGGAAAGCTTATCTAATTCAGCCCAATTGCAAGTGGATGTTGCAAGTAGATGTAGCCGTTGCATTTTCAGCCCAATTGCAAGTGGTTGTTGCAAGTAGATGTAGCCGTTGCATTTGGTGGAAATTTCTGATTTTTTTTGCAAATTATTTTTTCCTTTGTATTGCTGAATTCATGTAGTATAAATAGGCTTTTACTTAGTTCTTGTGGAGACACTCAACTTCTATAATACAAAAACACCTTTGAGCAATTCTCTTGTTCCCTTTTGCAATTTACTTTCACTTGGATTAGTTTGAGTAATTTGAAGTTCCTTTGCTTTTCATACTTTGGCTAATTGTTTCATGCTACTAGTTGTGGGGCCGCGTGCTACCCACGCGGTCCTCCAAGTTATCCTATCGAATTTCATAATTCTAATTTAAACACTTGTATTAGCAATAATACGAATGAAAATATGAAAATTTCAATGTGTCACAAAATTGTTACGAATGCAAGGGTTGAATGTGTATAGATAGTAGTAGGCAACACCTCTTAGAAATCTTATTACAGTGATGATGTTTAATTTAATTGATAAAGCTAATCGCACAAACCCCAAGATATCATAAAACATCTATGAATTTTCATATTAGAATTATCGCACAAAATAAGAACAATGGCATACAAGGATCAACATGATCCTACACCAGCTTACTGAATGTAAAATTAGAGAAGATCTCGTGTTACTGATAAGCCTTAAAAGACAAGTTACAAGAATTTTTAAATAGACTAAACTTTTAAGAAATGATCATGACTAAGGAGAGTATATCATGATATTATCTTTGAACCTTTCAAAAGTAGTATTACTATCTTACTATTTTTTACTCCCTCCGTCCCATTGAATTTGAAACATTTTTCATTTTGGTTCGTCCCACATAACTTGTATCATTTTTATTTTTGGACAATGACCCACCACTTTCTTTTTAATCTCATCTATACATTTTAACACTCATTTAATTTCAACCACAGAATTCATTCTCTCTCTTTATTTATTACCCCTTTCTTAAAAACTCATCTCTTTCTCTTTGCTACAATTCTATCAAGACAAATGAGTATCTAATAATTAGACCTTTAAAGTTGATAGATTTCAACAAATGCAGAGGTCCATGTCCAAAAGTTATAAATATTTCTTACTACTAATGCTTCCTCCGTTCCGAAATACCTACTACATTTTGTTTTTAGGCAATATTCATCATTTAAGCTTATTTTATATATATTGCGGCTAATATTTAAGTAATAATATAGTCAAGTGTGATCTTAGTTGAATCGTTTAATTGTATACTTTCATAATATAAAATTTTATAAGTTTTAAATGTGTATAATTCGAAATATAAATGAACAACATAATACATTGTATTGTGTAAAAAGAGTTAAATGTAACAAGTATTATGAAACGGAGAAAGTATGCAATTTTCTTTCAGGATACTCTTACAAAAAATGGACAAACTACAAAGTCATTGATGCAACGTAACAGAAATCAACACATCAAAAATGAATTTTACACGAAAGAATCCATTTTTGCTCTTCTAAATCTCTTGTTGACAAGCCACTAAGCTTCAAAGTTCTTAATCTTCATTCTGAATTCAGATAGAAACTTCTTCACCATAACATCATGTCTTCAATAGTCTTTTGACAGAAGCATATGTAGCAGCAATAATAACCAGGCAGCGGCAACAAACCATGAATAACCACCAGCAAGACGACATAGATGAAAAGTCAGGAGTCGGTCGCACAATGTCAAGCTTTGTAAGCGGCTTCGTCTTCCACATGAGCCTGCATCAATAGTAGCTCAAAAAAGCTCACAGAAATATCATGATAGCAACACAAATAATACTACAATGATAAAAAAAAAACACAAAAAAACCAATGGCTTGCAAGGACGATCATCTACATACCTGCTAATCAAGCTTAAAAATGTATCGTTCTCCTTTTTATCTTGCAAGGACGATCCCTTGTAGGAGCCTAAATAACAGTTAGGTCTACATTAAGATTAGATGAGATGGATTGAAATTCTGTTAAATGGCTTGTCAATTAAACTCAATGCCACATTCCCTGCTGCTTAGAGATAAAGAAACTCAAGTCATAATCTTTAATTTGCTAGCCATGTTGTCACCTTATAAACAAACTCAAATTCGCTCTCCCCAATTTTCTTGGCAGGACTAAAGTCATCAGGAGCAGCTCTCAGTTCCTTGTAGCTGTACTGCTTAACATTTTGACAAGCTGAGAATTTTGCAATCAGAAGCATACATTACGAATCAAACACATTAAGTCAATTTAAATGCATGAAAATAAAAATCAACTCACAATCAAGTCTGGAGTCTTGCTTACCTCTGCAGCCACAACATCTTTCTATGTTCAGATATTAGTCCCTTGCAAGCTTGGATTTCAGTCAAATCACATTCGGTAATAGGCACTTAATTCTAGAAAAGTTAGAATCCTGAGAAATGCATTCACTTGGAAGTTGGAACCATGGATGATGAGGGCAAGATCTTTGGTCATCTTTTCAGATTCAACAATGTTGAGTTGTCGACACAAGCTGCCTCCAATTTCTTAATAAACTCCAAGAGTCTCTCATCATTGTCCAACTTAGCCCTGTTGGCCAATGAACATTATCATAAACCTTTTTAGTGCCATATAAACCCGAACAAGAAAGGTGATCCTATGTCATGAAGGCTTGTCTACATACCGGTGAGCAAGTCCCCACGTCAAAGAAAATATTGAAGCAATATTGTTTGTGCTGGTTTCACCACCCTTCTGGTGAATTTTGAAATGGCTAGTAATTGTTCCATGAGTAGCTTCAGCTTCGATAGTCTTGCCATCAGGGAATACCTGAAAAAGAGTATACAATTTAGCATACATCATAATCACTTTCTTTGTCATCATCCATATTGAATTCTAAGTGTTATTCACCAGTATGTTTAAGCCACCCATGTTGCACAAAAATAATACTCCAAGACTAATAAATAGAGGTGTTCAAAACAATTCCCACAACCCTCCATACCTTGTAAATGAATTCAACGTTGATCTGACATCAATGAATTTAGAATTATGTAAAAACCACAAGAACCGATTTTAAACCAAACCGACCACAAACACCAGACCCTAAATCAAACAGATAATCCGAATGAACACCTTTACCCAGAAATAATGAGTTTCCTTTAGATCATCATTACTATGCATGCCTAATGAGATGTAACCAACCAATCACTTGGCAAGATTGCCTCCAATGGGCTACACAAGTGTCATTACAAAGGTTTGGTGCACGGGCTTATAAAGGCATGTGAGAGGGCGTTGCAGTGAAAACCCTATCATGTGTAGTTCTAACAATGCTTCTAAACAAGTAACATTTACAAGATAGTATGAATCACGAAATAGATAATAAAAATTGGACACATACTAATACAGAGGTTATCAATCCTGAAGATCCAAATCCTCAAATAATGTGTTACATACTTACATTTAAAACTACCAAAGCGAAGTTAAGTAAAAGACTTAAAGATGATAGTTGACATTTGAAAGTTCCAATTTGAAGTGAAAGATCAACAACATGATCAATCAATTTACGACTAATCTAAAATAAAAGACTTTACGACTCATTTAAATCAAAGACTCAAAGTTGATAGTTGATGTTTGAAGGTACCAATTTGAAGTAAATGATCAAAACCCAGTTCAAATAATTATGAATGATCAAAGCGACGCCATTGGTTGATATCACCAAAACTCAACTCTGCCCCACCATATCATAATAACAAAACTTTATATTCTAAGCATATCATGTTACTAATCATAATGAAAGCCACCTTGAGAATTAATTCGCATTTATGCGATGCAAGCAAACAATGTACGGTTGATCGAAGCTTAACAACACAGCAATATAATAAATAATGAAATGATGCAATCCAATCCAAGTCCAATTTAACAAAGAGCTAAGTTGTAAGTGAAATTTTTAATGGAGTTTTAAGAGGTAAACTGAAAGGTCTTGACAATAATATATAGACTCGTGTCTTCAACAAAATCAAATAGCAGAAGCTATCCCATTTTGGCAAGAAAGAATTAAATGCCCACATTTTAAGGACGGTTAAGGGAAAGCATGGTTGATTGTGTTGGGCTGGAGCAGGTGACGAAGAAGTGATTGAGTAGTTGAATGCGTGGAAGGATCTGTGTGAAAGCAGGTGAATGCGTGTCGTTGGGAAGGAAGAGATTGTTCATTAGATGCAATTGTGAACAGTGTAAAATGTTGTACTCCTTTTATAGTTAATAGATATAAATATTAGAAATAGATACATGCCAAAACCTAGGATAGGATATTTATTTCATGAATATTCTATTCAACACATGCTAACACTATAACATGCAATCATCCCTAATTAGCAGGAAAGTAACACTATAACATGCAATCAGTCTTAATTAGCAAGAAAGTTAGGCAATCATCAGCAACAGATCAGCAACATATTAGTCGCTGATGAACAACAAAACACAGTCAGCAGCACAACAGCACAGAACAACAGCAAAATGAAAAATCAGTGCAACAGATCAGCAACACCACAGCACAGATTAGCAACATAGCAACACAAACAAATTATAGAACTGCAAATATCATCAACTAATTGCACAACAAAGCAAGCAATAGAGCAACAGATCAGCAGATCAGCAACTAATAAATGCACAACTGATTCGTACAAATCTGCATACTTGATTCAATAACACAACAAGACAACATCATAGATGACTGAAACATGTCATTCTTTTTCTTATGAGATTTAGTGCACATAGGTCAGTGTATTAGTATGCAACACAACAACAATTTGATTAATATACAACACAACACAACAACACAATACCATTCATTTGATTAATATACACACACAGGTACACCTACAAGTACAACTATTAATAGCTACAGTGCTACACCCACAAGACAAGTACGGGGAGAAAAAACCGATTACCATAAAATGTAGGTTAATTGGTTCTAGAAACTGTAATTCTTTTCTTATGAGATTTTATAAAAGAATTCAACATTTAATGTAATTGGGATGCTCCACGGAAATCTGGGCTTTGAGAGAATATGGTATATAAATTAGTGCAGTAGGTGCGAGCCTAGGACCAAACAAACAGTATTTTCAAACCAAACTTGTATATCATAACATGAACAAAAAGAGGCTTGCGTTTTTATAGATAACCGAAACCGAAGAACATGATGATGAGGAGAAGGTACTCCCAACATAAAGTAAACAGAAACATATGCACAAACATACTATTTTCAAACCAAACTTGTATTCCATAACATGAAAATATTTTTACTAATATGCCTACACCAAACTAAAGCAAAGAGCAGATGGGAATTGTCTCACTATTATATTACAAGGGTCTTTTGATTGCAATAACCTTATAGTTTTGATAAAAGAATAGAAGTTGGACTAAATGCAATTGCAATACAACCTAAAATCAATTATTATAAATATTATCCAATCAGTAATGAGAGAACTAAACCAATCAGTAATTAACAATCAATATGTTTCAACAAAACCCATAAACCAAATATAGTTAATTAGAAATACCTAATGTTTCACATTGCTTAATCCTAACATATTTTTACTGTGCATTGGCATTTGATGAATAATATTCATCCTTTACAAGTATTTTATAATTAAAGAATTTGAGCATATATAAAAGTTCATAGTCAAATATGTCAATTCATCATCGTACATTATGCATATAGTAGAAATTAGACGATCATCACATCCTTGAAATTCATGAGTACATCAGAAATGTAGATTTCACATTGCTTACGGTATCGAAAAAACAACACAATGATATTCAAAATACCAAACAACAACAATATCTAAGCCTTAATCCCAACATAAGAGCTCAAACATACCTAATGTTTACCAACAAACAACTCCAGTGGCTTACACTTTTTCACCCGATTCATCTACAACTCAAGACATAGCTCATTCCATTTAAAGTAGCAAAAATTAATTATATAAAGAACATATTGATGGCTTCGGAGCATACACAAATTTAGTTTCTGAAAGCACAAACTCATCAAATTTCATACATGAAAACAATAGACATTCATGACAAAACCTATCACGCACATCAACAAATGATAATCATGGACGTGAAGGATTTTACTAATTTTCCCAAATCAAAACAAGAATGATAATCAATCATATTAATTGAAGTTCCACTAACCAAAAAGCAAACTAATGTCACCATGTACTAATCATAAAATTGATAAACTAATATTAAAATCCAATTAAGTACAATCATCCCAAAAATGGCATGACCCAAATTAGGTTTCTTGAAGCTAGAATTTTCATATAGCTTCGTACTCCATATTTTTATACCTCTCAAATGTGAGCAAATACATAGATGTCTCATACCAATTATTTGTATTTGGATAAATAAGTTAGGAAGAAGGTGGCATCTCAAATTATTGAAGCGTTGTAAGCACCTGAGATGAATGGTAAGGATTATGTTAACAGTAGTTGATCAACATATAACTCAAATATATCTACTTTACTATAAACTTCATTACTATCTGAGAGGGATAAACCTTTCTGCAATGCTTGCATGATTAATTCAAGGCATTCTGATTCTAAACATTTATCGTG
Source organism: Amaranthus hypochondriacus (assembly GCA_000753965.2). NCBI lineage: Eukaryota > Viridiplantae > Streptophyta > Magnoliopsida > Caryophyllales > Amaranthaceae > Amaranthus > Amaranthus hypochondriacus. The sequence goes on along the minus strand of JPXE02000071.1, from coordinate 74,473 downwards.
TTCCTTATTTAATATCTCCACAGTAACTCAATTGATAAAGATTAAGTAAGAAACACTACTAGCAATAAAGGTTGGAAAATGTGATGAATTGGGTCAATCCTAATTCGAAAAACAGCTCCAAAAACCAAATCCCATAAAAATCATATCTTAGTTTCACCAAATTAACACACAAAAGAGGCATTGCAACAAAACCCAAAAGATAAAAATGTCATCTTTAACACAACAAAGTAAACTTGCAACAAAACCCAATTCAAAAACAGTAACAAAATCAAACATTGCCGCTCAAAACCCAATGCAGCAACAATCACCTATAATGACCCAATTTGAATAACAACAAGACCCAATTCCAAAACAATCAATTGAAACCAAAAGTTGCTGGAACAAAACAAGCAAAACCTGAAAAAAAGAGTACCTTGTTTGGCTTTATGATAAAACGAGGGCAATGGAGATACACAGGCGATCAAGGTAATGAAAAATGCAAAAGTGTACTCAACAAAGAAATGAATAACTCAACTTGATTCAAAAAATAATTGTGGGACAAGATTGTTTATCAGCTACACGTCGGAGGAGCTGAGTTCAAGAATGCAACACTGTTTCATGAACAATTATGAACTCTTACCCACTTTTTATACATAATAGAATAATAGATTTGTTCTTTCTCTTTCTTCTACAAACCATCATCTTTGATTATGTTTATTTCATAGGATTAGACAAGGTTTCATGGAAGGAAAGAAAAGATCAGTAAATCACGAGAACCAGAAAACTAAATCAAACTTTTCAGGAATCAAACATATATCAAGTTTCCAACACAAGAAAATAACAAATTACGTATACCCAGTAAAAACATAACCTGATCCCAAAAATTACAGGAAAAATGAACAAATTTATTTTACTTAACATGCGGATTTTGGTTGTTGCACAAGTTTTCTATAGCATGATTTTATATTTGCACAAGTAATACTCACTACTTAAGAAAATGATAATGATACTTGCTTGGAAAAATCCAATACATGAATAAGGAAGGTGCAACATATAATACCTTGAAACGAAAGCTCATGGTACTATGTTTGCTTGTGCACTTAGGGTTCATAAGTTGTAGCAGAGCAAGTGATGAAATGATAAGCTGATCAACGCACCTTAACACAAAAATGCAATGCATAAACCAATGTATGTTGTTGCAACAAAAAGAGAAACTCAAATAATATATTGTAAAATTATAGATTTTGTTCTTTTAACATAATTTCAATCAACAAAAAGTCTGTTTTAGCATCCGAAAAATTCAGCAAATGTCAGATGGAACAAAAAACTCAGTGAAAACATATTAATGTGCAACCTAAAAGTCAAAACTAAAAACATTTAAAGTAGCAAAAATGAATTATATAAAGCACAAATTGATGGCTTTGGAGCATACACAAATTTAGTTTCTGAAAGCACAACCTCATCAAATTTCATACATGAAAACAATAGACATTCATGACAAAATCTATCACGCATGTCAACAAATGATAATCATGGACGTCAAGGATTTTACTAATTTTTCCCAAATCAAAACAAGAATGATAATCAATATGATGAAGTTAAGAATGCAAGAGCCATCATACTGATAATCAATATCATGCACAATTGCAACCATCAACAAATCTACCATAAATATTCTAATTAATAACACACTTAACTGCAATATCGGTTCTCCTGATCCTTTCTCATCCTCGTCTTCATCACTATCACTATCACTATCACTATCCATGTCTGAGCGACTGAGCCATGGATAGTGATAATGATACATACCAGGGCCGTCTCTGACATTTTAAAGGCCCTGAGCAAATATAAATTATGGGCCCCTAAAATCTAAAATTACGTTCTATTACATTTTGGTAATTGTTAATTTATTTATCAATACTTTAATTAATACAATTATTTTTTATCAATACATTAAAACATTGCTAAATTTTATAATTTCATGGAACCAACAACTATCAATCATAAATTCAAATTAAATAGTCATTACTTTTGAGTTTAAACTTTAAACCACTATTATCACTTATTTTAATTGAACTAATAATAAAAGTAGTAAATTAAAAATTATCAAGAGATATTATATTGCTCACCTAGAATAATTTATACAAGTATATCCTAATCATTTAATACAAGTTGATTAATACAAATTTATTAGCCCATTTATATAATTATCTTTTAAAAATAGATTGAATGCGTATACATTAAATTTTAATACTCTTCCTATCCATTTAGTTTTGCTACACAATACACAAAAAATCCTTATTTTAATTTTAACCATATAGCAAAAATATGAGGCCCTTCATAAATCGGGGCCCTGAGCGGGAGCTCATGGTGCTCCCCCTAATAGCCGGCCTTGATACATACTTAAATATTTCAATAGAATTAAGCAAAACTGTAAACGTAATCACAAAAATAACTAATCAACAAAATAAATCTATATGGCAATATATGCAAAATAAAATAACATGCCAAGTATCTTTAACCAAAAACTCGATACAATAAATTCTCATTAACAATAATAAACAACCTAAAACACAACTGATTATATAAAAAAGCATCACGAGTTTCCAAAAATATCAAAAACCCACCAATGATTTCCAAAAATAATCTAAAATCCATGTCAAATTCATAGTAGATAGTAAAAAAAAAAACCTAAAACTAAACTGAAAGTAGCTAACACCACCCAAAAAAGGAACAAATAAGATTATGCTTATAAAAAACAAATCTTTGATAAGAAATGTAAATAAATTAGCAAGAAAACTGAAAATATTTATGCATAATTGAATAAATGTTGTTTTATATATCAGTGATCGAATTCCTAACATCAAAACCCTTGCTTGAACTTTTGCCTGCGTGTGGATTTTAACATCAAACATATCAAAAATTTTCAGTAACTTTTTTTTACCCTTTTCTTACTCCCATTTGAGCTCAAATCTTTATGAGGTCTGTTTTTAACAAACCCAAACTTGTACCGATGAAAATGAAATTGAATTCACAAAGAAAAATTGAAGCTTTACCTGCACCCAGTAAAATTAGAACTTCAGAAGAAGCAACCCCAGTTTGCATCACCATTTTCAAACTCAATTTAGCTCTTGTCGCATAATCTTAAAGGTCGTAAAGAAGGTCGGATGAACCACTTTACTCCTACTTCCATCTCTGTGCAAACACCATTGTTGAGGTCTCCTCTGATCTATATCTACCCTTCAAAATTGTACCGATGAACCACTTTATTTTCCCTCCTTCCATCTCTGCAATCAACATTGTTGTACTGATAGTAAGGTCCTAAACCTAAAATACAGTTACTCAAACAGATACAAAAAAACCCTTGAAAAACATTTACCAAAAAACATACAAATTGACTGCAAAAAAATTGAAAGAAAACAAATTTAGATCACAAACCCAAAAAAAAGCATCAAAAGCGACACTGGAAAGAGGCATTTCGATTTTGATTTGGGTCATTTGGAGGAGTGAGAAACTGGAAGATATGAGTGGGAAAGAAGGAAGAAGGCGAAAACAGAAAAATGATAAGAAAAATTAGGTTAGCAGAAAGAAAGAGGCATAAACAGTGATTTTACTATTCATCGAGCAACGATGAATAGTATTCCAGCTTTGTAAACGTTTTATAGTTAGAGGAAGGATTTATAGTAATTTAGTTTAGTTTATTATGGGAACTATTTTGTTACCTCAGTTCACAACAATGTTTACAATACAATAATAGTAATCTGGACAAAACAACATACAATATTTAAAGGAGTTACCTTCTCACAATAGTGTCACATAGAATTGGTGCTATGAGTTGAATCAACAACTTGAGTACAAGATTCTTCGTAAGAGGCATCATGTTGCATCATATACTCCATAATAGTTTGTTCACATGGCAAACGGAGAAAAGCAAATTTTGAAGCACTTTTGAAGATTAAAACATAATATGCAAGTCTTTTCTCTTGTTTTTTATTTGGTAGTGCTTTTCTTATAGATATAATTCAACTAAATTTGTTCAGTCATTGCATATTTCACATCTTTGCAATACATTGACATTCTAATATTTTCATTTGTATTTTTGTTAATATAAATATATAAAATAATATTAATAAAATTGATAGGATAACCCACAACTAGTATAAAAAGTTTCTAAGGAAAGAATACTATTCATCCTCCTCTTGATGAATAGTATTTTTGCCATGTAGATGCCAAGTAGATTTCCAATCAGCCTTGAATTGTTGTTTCCTCTCCCATTCTACACTCCTTTCCTCATGGTTAATACTCAAGAGAAAACACCATTCTTCTCCCTCCATCAGTTCTCACCTTCTCTCCTCATCAATAGAAAATGTCTAAAAAGAGACGCCATTCCATCAGAGTCAAACCTGAGAAGGAACGACCTGCAATCACAACCGTACATGGATCCGTTCGGTTTTAGGGTTTCTTCGCTATCCTCAGTCATGTGATTAATCTTTCTGTTCTTTGTCGAATTATGGAGTTTGTTCAATCTGATGATATTTCTCATTTGGCTTTGGATATTGGAGGTGAATTTCTCATATTTTTTGGTGTTCTGTGTAATTTTTTTTTTTTACTTTTTTTTGTTCATTTTAGTTAGTTTATAGTATTTGTTGACTGGGTTTGATTTTGTGCTGTGAAATTTTGTAATTTTATTAATTTTGAGTTGGGTTTTTACAATTCAATTTTTTGTTTTGACAATTATGCTTGAATTTTGACTTATTTAAGTAGTTAATTTGTTGAGAAATTATTTCTTCAGGTTGCGATTTTGCTTGCTAATGAAATTGGTAATTAGGTAAATATATTTGATCCTTTTTTTTTGTCTTGAAAGTGGCAATGATTTCATACTGCTAAATTTGAGATTGGGAGGGACCAAAGCTGATGAATATTTTTGTCTTCTATTTGCTTAAATTGAATCATTTTTCATTTTGGAAATGTCTTTTTTGTTTTGATTTTGTTAATTTTATTAGAGTGACGCATTAATCTTGGCTAAGTGCACTGTGTTTATGGAGTTGTTTGGTTTAAAATTTTCTATGAGTATTATGTAAAAACGGGTTTGGGTCCGATTTGAGTAGCTGTTTATGGTGATCAAAATAAGCCTTACCTTTAAATTGTGAGTAACTTTTATACTCAGCTCTGTTATTGAAATTTGATGGATATTTTTAATGTGATAAGATAAATTGTGAGTTATGTTTTAATGTTAACTAATGGTATGTGGTGGTTATTGTTTAGAGTTGCTTGTAATGGAGAGTATTTTGTATTTGAAGTCTAGAAGAGATGTTTATGAAGGTGTTTAGATTTTGCAATTGATTTGAAGGTTATGGTTTTTATTTAGAAATATGTCATTCACGGTTTGGATTTCTTTAGTTTGATTTGTATTGTGTACTTTAATTTCTTTCAATTTAGTATCTCAATGGTTATCATGAATTATGCTTTCTTTTAAATGTTTGATGACTATCTCTTTTCTTTGGAAGTGTATTATTATTAATCAAAGCTGACATTGTCAATTTTATAACTCACAATTATAACTTATGTTGAATGTGTCCTCGTTTACCCATATACTTGAATGTCCAAGCATACTTGAAACAAGTGACAACTTGTGCTAATCAAAGATTTCATGCTTTTGATAGAATGTGGTGGGATAACATGTTGTTTCTTTGTTAGTAATGAATATGCTGCCCCATTAGATGATGCTTACTATATGGCCTATTAGGAATGTAGTCATTTGGATGGTAAAACTCAAAGCTCGAAGTCTGTTCAGGTTCTGCTGGTCTGGTCTGGTCTGGTCCGGAGAACCTTTGTGTGCAGGTACAGCTGCTGTTGTTGCAGTATTGTTTCAGGTGCTGCCCCTGCTCCAGATGCAGGTTCTGTTCTAACGATTTTGTTATGGGTAATTGTTTAAGATTGAATTATAATGTGGGTTTTGTTTAGGATTGAATAATGATGTGGTTTTGTTCAAGATCGAAACTTTTTATTTTGTATATTATTGTTTCACTTGTGGATTTTTATCTTTATTTATTAATAATTGAAAGTTTCAAGATTATGAAATTTGCTTTCGTTTTTACATAAAGGTAGTGACTTACTTCTCTTGGTGTCTCTAATTATGCAACGCTCCATTTATTAGATGTATGATGTATCCTCTACAAGTAATAGAATTAAGTCAAGTTACAAATACATTTGGGTTGTATCAATTATTTTCTTGATGGATCTTACTAAATGATATGCTATTTAAACCATGAATTGATCTTGAGTATGTATTTCGAATTTTTTCCTTGATTTTGTGGAATTGGAAAATATGGGTTTCCGATTAAAACCTTGAATTGATTTTGCTAATTTTCATTTTATTCTTGTTACTATCTTTTTAATTAGGTTGTTTCTTGATAATGCTATCGCAACTCAGATAATTCGCTATCTAATTTCATTGGTCTCCAAAAATCGAACGTAATGAAATGTTTGAATGATGTAGGAAATTGAGTTGATGTTCACAATGAAACAGTTGTTGGAATACTTAAGCATTTGAGACGACATAGTAAGGTAGGAGGATCGAGTTGATTTTGGTATTTGGGATGTATAAATAGGGATTTTGGTTAATTTAGATCGCTCTTAGCCATTTGAATGCGTAGTTTTTGATAACCGTGATTGTTCAAGACTTTTGTTTAAAGACGAATCAGAGTAATACAATGTTGAATCACGTTGACCTTATAATAATAAAATGACTTTGCCTTGGCATATTTAGGGTGTTGTCGTGTTGGATTTATGTAGCTTTATCATGTAGAAAGAGTAAGTTTTCTTTAGTGGACTGTTTCACTATGCTGGTAATAACTTATAACCCAAGACCAAAAAACCTTAATTTTTTAGCCGAGTTAGGAAGGTGCATAGAGAGAGTGTGCGTGTACAGTGGGGCATTGCTTCAATGAAATGGATGTATCTATAATGATCATTAGTATTGTGTGCTGTTGTTACTGTACTTTTGTGCTGCCGCTATTGTTTTTACTAACTTTGTGAGTTGGTGCTTTATGCAGAGGAGGTTTTAGTGTATATTGTATTCTATCTACATTCCCCTCTAAATAACTATTAGGACAACTAACATCAGGCAAGAATTTTAAGGAAGAAAATAATTTAGTTATACTGGTGGAAGTAATATTTCAAAGATTAAGAAAATTCTTGAAAATTTTCTTTATGAATCGTTTCTCTTAAATTATGTAAGGACTAAAGCCTGTGGTAATATTACTTTTGTTTAATTATAAAAAATCAATGTAATATTAAATTTTATACCCTATGCCTCGCTCCTAGGCTCTCTTAAAAGTTTGCATCCTTTGTTTCAAAACGAGTGTAATGTGTAGTGTTGCCCATTTACGTATCGAGTTATGTAGTCATGTAGATCCTAATGTTGATTGCTGGTTCTTACCAGATGCAAAATTTTTGCACTAATGTTTCATCAACACTCCATGTGATGTACTTATGGAATTGATTTCCTTTAAGTGCCTGTAATTGATTAAAGGATCACTGGTAACTGAAGTAAAGGTGAATTTGCAATAAATACTTTGTGTTGAGTCCAATATAGTAATTAATTTAAAATGCTAGAAGTACTCCACACATTTCAACTTATTTTGTTGTGCTTTGCTTTGCTTTGCTATGTGATGTTTTTGTTTGAGCATGAACATGAAGCTTTTTTCCAACTTACATTTTATTGCCTATGATTTTATGTCTATTATATTCTTATTCTTGTAATATTCTCCACACAAGGACATTTGTTTTGAGTTTTTACTTCTTCGGGACAAACCAGCTGTTCAAAACTCTTTTCTTCAACAATTTAGGGATACTGTTTTAATGTCAGAACCATCTTTCTTGTTCTTTCCTACATTCAAGATTTCTCTCTTTTCAAATTATCCTTTCTTTATTATGGGCAATGTGCTTGGTGTAATAATATGTTTTGAACTTTTTCCTCCATTGACAACACTTAGGTTTCCAATAAATGTTGGTCTTGAGAACTCTTTGTTTCACCTCCTGCCATATATTGAGGTCTTCTATACACCGTTAAGGCGTTAACTATGTGATCTTCTTTCCCTATTTCAGATTTGATGTTGTCATTCACTTTGTTGGATTGAAAGCAGTGGGTGAAAGTGTTCAAAAACCATTGCTTTATTACAATAATAACATCATTGGTACAGTTAACCTACTGGAAGTCATGTCTGCTCATGGATGTAAAATGGTATAATTTTATTTGTTCTTATTGGTATGAATTCTGTCATATTGCCTAGAATCTAGATTTACATACATGTTTGAAGTTCTTTGATGGAATTTAGTAGTAATCCATTAAAACAATAAAATTAAGCACTAATGATACGATTCAGGTTTGTTCATGATTGAGAACTTGGAGTTTTGATACATTGAGATAAATATTGGTATCTTTAAATTATTTTATTTTCTCAAATGCTTTATTCTTATTCCTCAGTTTCTCATTTTATCTTACTAATTCACTTCTTTTAAAGGTCACTAAAATTTCTCCAGTAGTAGTATATTTGAGGGCATTATGTTCCTTTTATTAAAAAAGTTGAGGCATGATGAATCATTATGATTATTTCTCTATAAACTTATTGGTAATGAGACGTCTTGTTTTGTCTTCATATGGCTGGACTAGATGTGTTCTTTTGAAGATAAGCAGGTATAATGCCTATCCTTGTCAATAAGCTTTAGCAAATATCTGTGGTGTTTCATTATTTCACGTAGGTAAAATGGTCTGCTTCTACACTTTTCAATTGACCTATTCTAATTTATGTAATCATAAAGCAATGCCTTTTTTGGTTTTTGCTGTACTGATTGACCATTATGAATATCTACTTGCTACTTTCACTGCGTTGAGACCCTTATGCGAATAAAATTTTAAGCTTGACAACTGGTTAACCCCAACAGACTGACATAGTAAGCTTAATTTCATGATGTAATAATTATTTTTTACAACATTATAGATGCTAACATTGACAACTAGACGGAACAGAGAGAAAATAGCGCGCATTCCATATGACTTTGTGCAAGTTATTATTACAGTATTCTGATGATTTAATAATTTATGACTTCTTGAATCAGTAGAATTAATTATTGTAATTATACATTTATATCTTTCTTGTGATGCCATGACTTTTTTGTCGATTTTCTGATGTCATGATATCTGAATGTTGCAATTTTCATGTGTACTATTGGCAGCAGAAGTCTCTCTTTAGTCAATTCAAGTACTTCAGATCCATGAATGGCTACACAAACCAACAATATATTTCCTATGCAAGGAGAAAATAAGACGTTTTTGCCTGATGAGAGGAAGGCCAACGTCTTATATGCTTTTAAAGGGGAAGAATCTTGGCAGGTAATTTCCTTGACACTTTATAATCTGTTACTTCGCTCTTCAAATACGTATTAGTACATTAATAATTACTTTTGTTTTTGTTTAATCGACCAAATTTGTATCATATTTATTGGTTAAATAATAGTGGCTCTTTTATATTATACCTAATTCAAGTATTTACTCATGAGCTTTTTTATCTAATACACTTCTTTAGTTCTTTGATATCTCATGCATTTTTGTTATATATATAATAAATAATGAAAAACTCATATGGTATTGCCAAATATGTTCATTGTATTTCTGATTGTTGTAATGCATGTTCATGAGTGTTGTTTTTATTTTCCATGGTGCGTAATTCATGTTGTGTTGTCCATCCTTACTAAACAATAAACTCATTACCCATGCAGTCCTGCTTGTGTTCTTTGGTTAGACCTTCAATTGGAGAGTCTGCACCTTCTCCTTGATTGGACAATAAAAGTTAGAAAATAAATTTATTACAATTTAATAACACATCTAGACTAGAGGACGTAGCCAACATTGGATTAACCTTATTAATTCCTTGTGTTCATTGTATGATTGGTTTAATTATTGTAATTTAGTGATTCTTCAATTAGGTTTACGAAATCGAGTTTTCTGCAAATTAATAATTGATCCTTGAGCAATAATTTGGTGATTTTGTTCATATAGAACACTTGGAAATATCACAAAATAAACTGTAGCTTTCGAAGTCTTTCATCAGAAATTAATTTTGATCCATATCATATTTGATCTTTTTTTTGAGCAATAAAAGATGGTATGAATATGTTTTCTTATGTGATCTATCTTAAGCTGCAAGTGTTTAACTCAAAAAAAATAAATAAATGTTTTCTTATGTTTTGTGCTACATGATTATATTGTCAACTGTTTTTTGGCGATGTGCTCATTTTTCGCATACTACCCCATCTCATTTTACTGCCACACTTGCTACTTTTCTTTGTAGTTCATTTTCGGGCTCTAATTTTCAAATGAGGCATTAGTATAAGCCAACATTGCGGACTTTTGTTAAACCGCCTGAGAAATTGTCTTAGCCTCTTCAAATACCTCCTTGTCTATGTATGATACTAGAAGCCATGTATATCCACACTATATTATTTGTGTTTTATATAATGTTTTTTCTGGGTTATTTTTTTTAATTTTGATTATGTCAATTATTTAGTTTGCTTAAAACTATTGAAGATGATTGATCAATTTGTAGTCACAGTATTATAGTAAATACTTGATTTTGGTTGGTTAACCGAGCCAATCTGGGTTTTTTTTGCTACTTTTGAAAATTAGTTAGATGTGTAATGTGTATTACTATTGAGTAGTGAGTTTTGCCTCTTTTAATAATTGTTTTTAATATAATCTAATTACTTGGTTTTTATGTGTTGGATCTTGAATATGTAGTTGCTTAATTACTATTTTAGTTTCAAAAGTTACGATTCTTTTGGATTCAGAAATATGAAGACAAAAGATGGTTGGGTTTCTTTTAGATACTTTTTTTATAAAAAAAAAGTGAAATAAAAATTGATTAATTTGATAGGAAAAAAAATTTAATTAAAAATGTGGAGATAGATTCAAGAATATGCAAATGTGAGAATATCATCAATTTGCAAGCATTTTTTGATGATTACTTTTGATGTTTGTTTATTTTTTAACTTACTAATAGGATGTAGAGCTCTCCAATATTGATTTGAAATCGTCTTTGCCTTCAACATGCTTCTTGCCATATAACAAGAATTCGAAATTGTTTTATCTGAAAGACTTCATAAAGGATTGTGGTATTAGGTAAGCATCTTGTTAGAAATTTAGGATGAAAAAGAATTAGCTTATGGGTATAAAACTCTATTGAATTTGATCATAATCCTCTTTAAAAACTATCAAGCCTATGAGAATGCTACATTTATAATTTTAACATTCCGATTCTTGAGGGTCATGTATTTAGTGTGGCTTGAACCTTGAAAAGGGTTATCTTATATTTTCATTTGGGTCCAGGTTCCTATTATCCTTCAAGTCTTTGCAATACATTAACATTTTAATATTTTCATTCATATTATTGTTAATAAAAATATATGAAATATAATTACAAAATTCGATAGTGTAACTTGAGGGACCGCGTGCGTAGCACGCGGCCCCACAACTAGTATAGTTAAATACAATTCATATATTTTATAAATGATAACGGGTGACCTACAGAATCATCAAGCACCCTAGGAGCAGAGTATATGCTAAAATGCCTAAACATTGACATTGTCAACAGAAACTGTATTAAGAAATAGAGGTAAGCAAGATTTTGAAGCGTATAACATGTTCAGATTCGACTAAAATGAAAGGTAAAAAGATTAACTTTTAAGAGCAAGTTAAAATAGAAAAAATAATTATTGAAGCTTCTACCATGTGATTTCCTACAAGGAAAACCCACATTAACTTGTAAGAGCAAGTTAAAATATTCTATATATTATTTCAGCCAGAAGAATATTAACGAGGAAAATAATCTTTTTACATAACAAATTGTATGAAAAGACCGAAATGAGGCGAAATTTTGCACACAAGTCCAAATACACATAAAAAAACTTAAGCAATGCACAAAAAAGCATTAATTATTGCAAGTCTTCAAAAATTATGCCAAATGACATGAAACCAAAAATAAAGGTAAGATCAAAGAAAACAACATGTGCACCTGTTTCTTCCTTAAATGATTTTGTATTTTCAAAATCAAGAAATCATTCTTGTTTAAGGTAATCATTAATAGGAATCACTCTAACCAAATTTCAAGGTTCAACAATAAGAATCAGATCATAATCACCAAATTTCGTGAAATATTATCCTTACAAAAGTTGTGCCAAAAACCATCATGAAATACTTATCCGAGATAAACATGTAGGTCTCTGTACCTCGTAGACCATGCCAATTTAAGGCAGATCAAATTCAACTAACGAATATAAAAAATAAAAAAAAAAAAAAAAAAAAAAACCAATAGATATTGCAGATCAAATTCAACTAAAGGATACAAAAATATTTTATATAAAATACAACAAGTAATTACTATCTAAAACTCACATATATACATAACAATTAACTCCATTGTTCATTTTTATTTTTTATTTTATAACTATAAAAAAATCTTAAAACAAACTTATTGTAAAAGTCTTTCAATGAGTTTTGTGAGATATACCTTATCTGTGATGCTTAAAAACTCGAGCAAGGCTTTATGAATGATGGAGTGATCAACTATTCCTTTCTCCAGGACTGGCTGAAGCACATAAACAGACAAATTGTTTACCACAAGCACTATATTTTCTGGAGTCTAAACCTCCATAATAACCATTTCATTCATCTTATGTCAAAGTTTTTTCAAATTGTAATGCCATACAACCATTTCATTCATCTTATGTCAAAGTTTTTTCACAAGCCCCTATACAATCATACTTTTATTACAGATTTTGCAACGTTTAGTGCATAAAGAATTGTTATTCTTAGCCCTTTGCAATTGAAATTTTAAATTTCTGAATTCCATTTATCAAATTTTGATTTCATTATTAACTTGGTGTACCAAGAAGATTAAAAAAATGATGGACTACAAAAAACTGTTGCAATAAATTGGAATTAATGAAACTCATTTGTTCTCTTTCATATTCGCCAAATCCTTGAACAATTGGAGCTCAGTAGGATAGAGTTCCATCAAAAGCTCTCATTTATCGGTTGCATTTCCCATTTGATATGCATGCTCAACAACTAAAAAAAATATGTAAACAAAAACATCCTTAAAAGCAAACAATATCTCCAACACCAAAATAAGCCATTTCTCTTTGCAAAAATAAGTCAAACTCATAGCATTTCCAACATAAACAAGAAAGTAATGATTAAGACTCACAGTGAAGCAAATGTTTAGAAATAGTTTCATTAGACATGAACTCAGCAACTAAAATTCTCTCTTCACCATCACAACAACACCCAATTAGTTTGTCAATTTTTCACTTCTTAACAGCCCCATTGTTCCAACTTCCTCCTGCATTTTAAATCATTCAAATCAAACAGCCAATAAATTGATATTTTATAATCATTAATTAATTGACTAACAACTTCTTAAAGTTGTTTAGATCTTCAAAAAAAACTTGTTAAAGTTGTTGAAGCAGTTGAAGCAGTATGATGATGAACAAAATGTAATCAATCATAGCTTCAAATAGATTTAACATAACAAAATTCCTGATTTTTTCAACTAAAACTTAATTAAAAGAACCAAACAAAGATAATTTGACATAAACCCAAAAAATAATGAAGAACAAAAAAATGACTTAACAAAATCCTAAAAAATCTGAGGATAATCAGATTGCGGTTCTCATCTCTCAAATGTAATTTGTATACATCAGTATTACTAATACAAGAGATTTTGCTTCATTATATAGAGAAGAAATCGAACAAGAATAATCCAAATCACGCCTCAAAGCAAGCCAAAAATCTCCCAATTTAGCATTATAATTTCTATCAAGTATCACACTATAATATCTATTAAGTAACACATTAGCCGATTTAAAATCTCTTGGGAGTATGGGACCAAGAGAGGAAATGGCCAATTTAATATCCAAGACATTTGAAAATTTTACATAGCTCTATCTTGTTGAAAGATGCATCATTAATGAACATACGCAGCAATCAAATTATAAACGTCACAAATCACAATCAAATTGATCTAGAGAGATTTTAAAGGAATCAAGTATACATAGTCTAGCTTCTTTACAGAGTCTAACAAAGTTGTAAGAGCTATTGAAGCTCACGAATAATTATCCCACGAATAGTCTAACCGGGGTATCAAAAATGACCCCAAAAACATAAGAAATAAAATCAACATTGTTCGTATTATTACCAATTAAAGTTGACATATATTCCACAATCAACCATCAATGGATTAAAATTTCACATATGAAGACGAAATCAAAACCCTGGAATCGTCAATCACCAACAAAAAAAAAGTTGATAACAAAAGCAAAAAATATCAATAAGAAAAAGGTATATAGTCGAGCAGATAAATTAAGCAATTAACTTATTAATAATACCCACCTTCAAAATTTAAAGAAAAAAAATTACTCCTATCAATTCAATTTTAATTAAAGATGAAAACTTTCACACATTATGACCAAATATGCACTAAATGTGATTACCAAGACTAAAAAATAGTAGTAGATGATCATAACTTTGTTTGTGAGAATTCAACAGCACACACATTATCACAATTCTTCCCCCATTTAACTAAATTGTTGAAAGTATAAACTATCCAAGATAATCTATATGATCCAATGAAAGATTAGTATTAAAAACAAATGTGAAGAAAAATGTGAGAAAACGCCAATCAAAATTGAACTACATCAGAGGTCTGCATATGACACCCTTATTTTTGCAACTTTTATGGATGAGTGAAGTAAAAAGTTGAGGTAATGATCTTATGTGTAGGCAAAGTTGTACTGAATGAAGTGAGGGATCCACGCTATCTTGGAGCTACGAACACAAGCAAATCTATCCATTTTTGCCAAGTTAAAGAAAACCAAGAATTTCGAGGTGGAGAAAATACCAATAAAAATAAGGATCAAATCATTTAAAAATTATAAGCATATGAAAAATGATAACGCTCAAGAGCCAACTATAATGATAAAATAAAATTCATAATAGAACATTAGATAAGTAAAAAAAAAATTTTTAAAATTGTCTATCAGCTTCATCAACTTAGCATTAAATAGCTTCTTATAGTCTGATTTATCACTATATAGCATTTTTCATCAAAAAAGGTTGTAACATTGATAAATTTGATTATTTGGACAAAGCTCTTAGCGTTATATAGCATTAAACAGCTTCTTGTAATCAGTTACCAACAAATGCCGATTAGACAAAGCGAAAAGAAGAAACAAGAGTATTGTTATGTGTTCCTTTTTGGGAGGTAAAAAAACAGTGTCAATAATCTCAATATAATCAACATTATCTAGTGAAAAAGAAATAAAAAGTCAGGTAATCAGGAAGTTATGGAGATGCATATGTTAAGAATATAGGTCCTTCGTTACATATTACTTGTGCCAAACAAATTTGTGCACTATTTATCTATCTATGGTAATTTACATATTTCGACTATCATCTGAGAAAAAACATAGTCATGTGAGATCTTGTTTTATTAGTCCCGTCACATATTTTCATAATATCAATCTTTTATAATTTTAGTTATGTATAGCTCTAGATATAAACGATCCGACAAACGCATTGGATTGTACAAAAATGTGCTTGGTGAAAGTATTTTGGAACGGAAGAAGTAACAAATACTTAGTTGTAGAAGGATATATATTGTTCCTAATTATAAGATTCACATGAAAGCTGAGAATGTAGCAAATCCATGACAAGATTAAGAAAACAAGTTATGTTAGTTTAGACAAGTTCCCATATTGAGAGTTGTTCCAGAAACTTTGATGGTCAACAATCTCTTTCTCACATGATACAACAAAAAGAAGGGAAAGAATTGGTGCAAACCCAACTTCATACCTAGAGTTGTCCATCTTTTAGTAATTTAATAACAACAAATTCAGAAAAAAAAAAGTTTGATATCTACTAATACCTGTGTACTACACCTTGACTAAGATGTGCTGCACTATTGAAGTAGTCTTTTTCTCCTTCATGGGCACATCCCTGAATGTGTCTGATGAAAATCGGAATTTCGCAATTAGAATAATCTCATTTTCAGCTTATACTTGTTATTAAAACCTCAGAATACTCAACAAAAAAGAAGGCATAATGAGAGCTAAAAAACACTATTCCATAAAAAGTAGGCTATGATTTGAGTTGTAATCAACACCTACATTGAAATTGTATATAAAATCCAGGAAAGAATTGGTAATTGGTCTTTTTAGCAAACTAACCCTAAAATCATGCATATACACGAACCCAATTGAAAAAAAAACACAGAAATTAGATCAAAAAATTCACAATCAAAACACAAAATTATAAGTAATGTAAAATATTCAACTCTCAATTCCAATTGATGAACAAAGCACAAATGCAATGTACGCATATACCCAATTAGAATTAAAAAACCAGAAATCAGATAAAAAAAATTCATAACTACAATGTAAGCATATACCCAATTGAAATTAAAAACTCAGAAATCAAATCAAAAAAGGGAAATTATCATTGGTGCCCCTGTGTTTTGGCCTTTTATCAATGGTCTACAATCTTTTTTTTTTTTTCCAATAGCACCCCTGAAGTTCAGTCTAACTAACAACCGTGACACTTTTATCCTTTTTTCCGTTAAACTTAACGGTAAGTTTGATATTTAACTCAACCATGGTTGATCTTCCCTATTTCCTTTCTTCTTCAACCTTTTCTTTCACAAAAATGGCGTTTTCTCTCTCTACCCCTTCCCACCATAGCTTCCTCCTCCTCACAATCCCATTCTCTCTCATCCTCTTCACTCAATCGAGCAAGAATCGGTCTACCTCGCTCTCGAATCAATCAACCGAGAAATCCAATGGCGAACTCTTTTCTCCGACGATCTATGGCGTCGTTTGCGGCCATTTCCGTAACCTTAACACAAACAACTCCATTCTCACCCCTCACTAAATTTATTGTTCTTGAGAGGAACTCACAATATCTCGGAATATCAAATTAAGGAGCGAAGTTCTGGAGAATTTGGGGGATTTGAAGATGCTAAGAATTCTTGATTTGAGCAAAAATGGTTTTATTGGGAACAAAATCCCAAAATCACTTCAATCTCTGCTAAAACTTGATTTTAAGTTGGAACAATTTAATTGGCGAAATTCCAGATAGTTTAAAGCATTCAAAATGTCTTGAATTCCTTGATTTAGGATTCAATAAATTTGGGAATTTTGGAATTCCTCTGTTTTTGTGTGAAATTCAGAGTTGAGTAGTTCATTTGAGTGGGAATTAAGTTGGAGGGACAATTCCAGAAATATGGGAAAATCTTGAATGTTCTTACTAACAATCTTAACTGATTTTGTTGTTTTTAAAAGAAATTGGTTTCAATTAACCGATTAGAATCAAGTTAAAGACAAAACCATTGAGTTGGTACTTACTGTGAGGGAAGGAGAAGGAAGATGATAGGGAAGAGAGAAGAAAGAAAATCAAGCTACTGAAATGAAATAACACCTGGGTATATAAACATCCATCAACAATTAACCATGGTTAGGTTAAATATCAAACTTACCGTTAAGTTTAACGGAAAAAAGGGCAAAAGTGTCACGGTTGTTAGTTAGACTGAACTTCAGGGGTGCTATTGGAAAAAAAAAAAAGATTGTAGACCATTGATAAAAGGCCAAAACACAGGGGCACCAATGATAATTTCCCATCAAAAAATTCACAACTGCAATGTAAGCATATACCCAATTGAAATTAAAAACCCAGAAATCAGATAAAAAATTTCACAATTAAACAACAAAATCATAAGTAATGTAAAATAATCAACTCTAAATTCCAACTGATGAACAAAGCACAAATGCAGTGTATGCAAATTGAAATTAAAGACCCAAAAAGTAAAAGCTAACTTACACGTATGAAGACAAAGGGAGATGGAACCCAGAAATTGAAGTATGAAAGCACAGATCTGTTGCAACTTCAAATGAAAACGAGACCAAAAAAATTGGAAAAAAAACGCACCTTAACATCAGTAATGAACGATCGAAAGAACGAAAGAGGAAAGATGAAAAAGGAACTTACCTAAAGATCAATGATGAACAACCGAAAATCAATGAACAACCGAAAAAACTAAAGAGGAAGGAGGAAATTGTGTTCTGGGAAGAAGTAGGGCTTCAAGAGAGAGAAAATGACTGAGTAATGAACACCAAAAAGAAAATGAGAAAGAAAGTGAAAATGGAAGATGAAAAGGAAAGCGGAAAAGCAGGAGTAAAATAGTGTTTTCACTATTCATCGAGTGTATGATGAATAGTATTATGGCTTTGCAAACGTTTTATATTTAACTAGTTGTGGGGCCGCGTGCGTAGCACGCGGCCCCCCAAGTTACAATATTAAATTTTGATGAAATTAGTTTGCGTAATTCGAGTTTCATTGAAAACGGCAATAAATTAAACAATCGCAAAAAATAATCTTCAGACGAATTAATTTATATTAACATTAGACATAGTTGTTCATTGAAAATTAAGATAATAAGTTACAATATAATAGTTGACAGTTCCAAGCACCCAAACAAGAAGCAAATTAATTTGTAATTACTGATTTTAAAGAATTGAGCATACACAGCAAGTCAGCAACATTCTCACACCAATGTTGTACCTATTTACACAGTCAAGGCACTGATAGCAAATTGGTTTCGGGAAAATAATCTGAAACCTTCGAATAACTATGAGAACACCAATTCTGATGAATTATCTGGACAAGAGCTAATTCGTATTGATAGCTTCCGTTGCTCGGTTCAAAGTAGTGGCATTACATCCAGGTGCTCCCTAAAGGTTAGAGATGCAATTGGACGGCTAAACATCGATGAACCATATGTCTCTGCTCTAGCTTGTGCCAAGAATTAGAGGCTGAGAAGTACAATCACCAATCCCTTGCTCACAGTATAACACACTCTGCAACAAGTGTTATTTAAGACAAAAATGATGCAATTATTGGTCACTTGATGTACAAAAGACGTTCAAGAACAATGTAATTCACCTTAAACAATGTCGATCCCACTATTACAACACCAATATAGGGGACTGCATTTTGTACCTCAGTTTTCTGCATTTAGAAAACTTGAGTACCAAACCCTTTAGCTAGCATGATGTCTGAGAGGGAAAGAACAAAGTTTGGAATAGCAAGAGGTAGTCTCTTCAAGAAGAAAGTTGAAATAGTTGAAGTATTTTAAAGTGTAGCTAAGAGAATCACAAATTCAAGATCCCTGTAATACAACTCATTAATTATCTAATTAATGAACATTTCATTGGTTGGCAACTATAAAACACAACTAATTACATTATGCTCCCAAACCACTATGACATAATCCTAGATTGCTAGGAGCTTAAAAAATAA
Organism: Amaranthus hypochondriacus; assembly: GCA_000753965.2. NCBI lineage: Eukaryota > Viridiplantae > Streptophyta > Magnoliopsida > Caryophyllales > Amaranthaceae > Amaranthus > Amaranthus hypochondriacus. Next base: position 55,086 of record JPXE02000071.1, on the reverse strand, counting down.
CCGATAAAAAAAATCAAATACAACCAATGTATTAGCACAATGAAGCAGAAGAGATAAATTATGTACTTGGATAAAGATGTTGCCACATTCATTCCTTGGACGATCAAAGTATCAAACACTATTATCTTAATTAGATGTACATGGCACATTTCTTTCTAGATGAAATGTTATTAGCACAATGAGCACTGGTGTTAATCTAGAACTTATTTGTATAGAATTTATGAGAGTTTGAATGAAAGCTTTGATACCTGAGGACCTTTAATTACACGACACTTACCACTTGGGCACAGTGAAGCTATATAACCATATAAACACATCACTATTAAGCAACCTTTGTGAGCACAAAACTCTTGAATTACTGATTGTTGCTGGCTGTGGGAAAACAAATAAATTACAAAACATTAATAAAGTGCCAAAAACAAAAGCATACACTACAGAACAAGTAAAAATCTCATTTACATAATACAACGTAGAACAAAAGCATACAAAAAATTCTTGAATCACTGATTGTTGCTCGCTGCCTCGTTCGTGCGTTTCTGCTTGATTGTTGCTGTGCGAGTAAAAGTTCATGAAGTTGTTGCCATGATGTGAGGCTCGGTGTGGCTGCGCAGCTTCGCCTTGACGATGTCAGCTATGTGCCAAAGTTTTTGCAGTGGAATTGAGTTATTGCTAGACAACCTTCTCGATGTGCATTGCTACTGCGAAAAAAAAATAAAATGAAGCAGATATGCGCAAAAAATTAAAGAACCCAAACAATCCCTATGGTGACGGGAAATTTTCTAATTTCAAATTAAAAATGTATGATTATAGAAATCCTATTATAGCTTCTTCAGACTACCTAAACACAAAATAAAAAACTAAATGAACCGAAGTAACAATTAAGCAAGAAAAAACATGATGAGATCTCACTTGAGAAGCATCGATTCTTAAGAGAATGGTCATAACCCATGAACATAGAAGAAATGAATATATCCTCTCATAATATTGAGCTCGAAAGCAACATGATACACAAAGGTTAAGAATCAATGATGAGGTAATCATGGATTGTCCTTTCAAAACTGTGCAATCGAACATAAATATTGAGTTATGCTCATTACTCATAGTCTCAAAAGCAGTAGGATCCTTATCTACATATTGTGCTAGTTCCTCCTATTGCAAATAAAATTCAAGTAAGCAATCATACCACTGAACAAAGAATTATATCATTAGCTTAACACAATGACAAATTAATTAGTAACAACCTTCAGTTAGTTGTGCTTCAGTTCAATGGCATTTACTCGCTTAAAGCCACCTTCTTTCATCGTTAATAATACAGTCACATGATAAGATATTATATGTAGTTGACACACTGAATACCAAAAAAACATAGTATATAGTACTCTTTGATAAAGCTAGTGAATGACTGATCTGCCGCCCACAATTGTTGTTGGATTTCATCCTTTTATTGAAGGATTGTTATACACATATTCACTCATCATCCCATTTTCTACTATGTCCAGACAATAAGGATGATACTTTGAATAGCTTGTAATAGCAATCTGAAATAAATACAAGCTACAACTACAACACAGAGACAACATCCACCAAAACTTCACATCTAGCAAAACAGTAAATACAGAGTAGCAGCTTGCTGACTCAAGTTAGACTACCCTACACATCAGCAAGTCTTTTCCTAAGGTCTAAATTACCAAAATATACGCTGCCAGAAACAATATTATTGTTGACACCACACGAAAACGCATTCCAGACTATCTCAAACATACCACAACAGCAGACAGCACTAAAAAATTGCAGATTTCACATACTAAATTGACCAACCTGACACCTTTTGTGCACCAAAAACCATTCAAGATCAGTCTAATATTAACGCAAGTCAGACTGAATAATACTTCAAAACCCTGAAATGTTAAGACTTGAGTGCAGCAGTAGGATCAAAATAGAACACAAAACAATAGTACATTCCCAAATAAGACAGAATCACAACTTGTAATCTAAAGAACCAAAACATATCTTTCGCATTTTCCGCTATGCAGCACACCAAAAGAATCAATTTTATCAGCAATTTGATATCATTCACAAGCCCATCATCATCCCTATAAGAGAAAACCCAAATACAAGCACACAGTAAAAACAATAGTATGCAATTTCACTTACTTCATACATAAGCTTCGTAATTCAACTTATCAAGACACAACAAAGTTTTAGGTTAATACAATATTGATTCAGCGTAGGAAATGACTCCAATGGAATATTTTTTTGAAACATTTAGATCTATAAAATTTAAGATAAATAAACCCAACTGGATATTTAGTTTTTTGTTAATCTCAGAGGTATCGTACAAAGACATTCAATTAGATATTCAGAGTGCCCAGTATTAGACAGAATGATTTTAGCAAAGGATACATAAACAAAACCGAAGCTTACATATCAAAATATTCACCTTCAAGAAAATATTTAGAACAAACCAATCACTACGAAAACACACACACACAAGACACAACAATATGGACAAGGAAAGACACCATAATTGAAAGTATCTTTATCTTAAAAAGGAAAATTTCTAAAAAACTACCTTATCTATACCCATTTTTTTAAAAAACTACCTTTTATAAAAATTCTTGCAAAGAACTACCTTATGTAATACATTGTTTTGCAAAAGACTACCTAGTGCTTAAATCCGTTAGTTGACTGGTAAGATTAACCGTTGACTATCACGTGAGAGGCACGTGACCTATTAAAAACCCACTTTTCTCCTTCCTTCCTTGAAATGTCGACACACACAGCAACCCCAATTCACTTCTTCCATCTTCCACATCTAAAACCCTAAAATTATAATGGCAAATCTAGTTTGAGAATAGACTATTATTTATCTTTTTAATTAAATCAACAAAAAAATCAATGATTGTAATTTGTAAACTGATACTAAATTTAATTTTCTGTTTTTAGCTGAATTATTTATCTCAAATTATTATATTTAGAAGAAAAATATTGCAAACTAAAAAGACTCAAATATATTACTCTTATTTCAAGTGAAAAGAAAATGAAAGTTGTGAAAAAATTTTAAGCTAAAATATCATAAAAGTATAAAAATACTCCTAATAAAAAAGAAATGAAGTAAGATGGCAAGTAAGCTTTTGAAGTAGGCAAAGTAAGATGGCAAGTAAGATTTCAAGCCAAAGTCATAAACAGAGTATTGCCCAAGTACTACTTATGTCCAGTAGACCCAATTATTTTCATCCTCCTTGCATACAAACATGATTAGGAATAGAGAATGCCAAATTACGTCTCGAACAACCATTAATTGAGAATGAAATTACGTCTGAAACAGCCATTAATGCTTGAAGGTCCAGTTTCTATCGTCTCCTCTTCGTCATCGTTAGATGAGGCCCCTCGTAATCGGAGGCCCGGAGCAGTCGCTCCTACTGCTCCTGCTAAGAGCCGGGGCTGTGCTTGATATGCACAGAATGCTTGATACACAGCTTGGTATTTGGTATTTGGTATTTGATATACACAGCTTGGGATGTTGCTGTGGGTGTCGACATTTCAAGGAAGGAAGGAGAAATGTGGGTTTTTAATAGGTCACGTGCCTCTCACGTGATAGTCAACGGTTAATCTTGCCAGTCAACTAACGGATTTAAGCACTAGGTAGTCTTTTGCAAAACAATGTATTACATAAGGTAGTTCTTTGCAAGAATTTTTATAAAAGGTAGTTTTTTTAAAAAATGGGTATAGATAAGGTAGTTTTTTAGAAAAACTACTTTTTCCTCTTAAAAAATATATTCAATATTAAATTAAGACACTAAAAAAGATAAACCAAAACTATATCTTGCCTTTTGAAGGTAGTGATAAACATGGTTATAGTCTTGATTTCATTGTACTATTAACTATCTTTATCTTTAGTTTTAAAAATCCCAATAAAAAATGACAGCCTAATCTGCAAACTTTAAAGATTCCCCATGAATAAAGCAACAATATCCCAGTTTGAGTCTCACAAAACAATTTTACCATTCTAATAGGGAATACTCACAATGACATTGACATTATTAAGTTTTTAGCACAGAAAGAGCATTTTCCACATTGTTGTTACATCTTTTTTCACCATAT
>JPXE02000071.1:5000-50482 GCA_000753965.2 Amaranthus hypochondriacus | reverse complement strand
ATTTTTATTTTTTATTTTATAACTATAAAAAAATCTTAAAAACAAACTTATTGTAAAAGTTTTTCAATGAGTTTTGTGAGATATACCTTATCTGTGATGCTTAAAAACTCGAGCAAGGCTTTATGAATGATGGAGTGATCAACTATTCCTTTCTCCAGGACTGGCTGAAGCACATAAACAGACAAATTGTTTACCACAAGCACTATATTTTCTGGAGTCTAAACCTCCATAATAACCATTTCATTCATCTTATGTCAAAGTTTTTTCAAATTGTAATGCCATACAACCATTTCATTCATCTTATGTCAAAGTTTTTTCACAAGCCCCTATACAATCATACTTTTATTACAGATTTTGCAACGTTTAGTGCATAAAGAATTGTTATTCTTAGCCCTTTGCAATTGAAATTTTAAATTTCTGAATTCCATTTATCAAATTTTGATTTCATTATTAACTTGGTGTACCAAGAAGATTAAAAAAATGATGGACTACAAAAAACTGTTGCAATAAATTGGAATTAATGAAACTCATTTGTTCTCTTTCATATTCGCCAAATCCTTGAACAATTGGAGCTCAGTAGGATAGAGTTCCATCAAAAGCTCTCATTTATCGGTTGCATTTCCCATTTGATATGCATGCTCAACAACTAAAAAAAATATGTAAACAAAAACATCCTTAAAAGCAAACAATATCTCCAACACCAAAATAAGCCATTTCTCTTTGCAAAAATAAGTCAAACTCATAGCATTTCCAACATAAACAAGAAAGTAATGATTAAGACTCACAGTGAAGCAAATGTTTAGAAATAGTTTCATTAGACATGAACTCAGCAACTAAAATTCTCTCTTCACCATCACAACAACACCCAATTAGTTTGTCAATTTTTCACTTCTTAACAGCCCCATTGTTCCAACTTCCTCCTGCATTTTAAATCATTCAAATCAAACAGCCAATAAATTGATATTTTATAATCATTAATTAATTGACTAACAACTTCTTAAAGTTGTTTAGATCTTCAAAAAAAACTTGTTAAAGTTGTTGAAGCAGTTGAAGCAGTATGATGATGAACAAAATGTAATCAATCATAGCTTCAAATAGATTTAACATAACAAAATTCCTGATTTTTTCAACTAAAACTTAATTAAAAGAACCAAACAAAGATAATTTGACATAAACCCAAAAAATAATGAGGAACAAAAAAATGACTTAACAAAATCCTAAAAAATCTGAGGATAATCAGATTGCGGTTCTCATCTCTCAAATGTAATTTGTATACATCAGTATTACTAATACAAGAGATTTTGCTTCATTATATAGAGAAGAAATCGAACAAGAATAATCCAAATCACGCCTCAAAGCAAGCCAAAAATCTCCCAATTTAGCATTATAATTTCTATCAAGTATCACACTATAATATCTATTAAGTAACACATTAGCCGATTTAAAATCTCTTGGGAGTATGGGACCAAGAGAGGAAATGGCCAATTTAATATCCAAGACATTTGAAAATTTTACATAGCTCTATCTTGTTGAAAGATGCATTATTAATGAACATACGCAGCAATCAAATTATAAACGTCACAAATCACAATCAAATTGATCTAGAGAGATTTTAAAGGAATCAAGTATACATAGTCTAGCTTCTTTACAGAGTCTAACAAAATTGTAAGAGCTATTGAAGCTCACGAATAATTATCCCACGAATAGTCTAACCGGGGTATCAAAAATGACCCAAAAACATAAGAAATAAAATCAACATTGTTCGTATTATTACCAATTAAAGTTGACATATATTCCACAATCAACCATCAATGGATTAAAATTTCACATATGAAGACGAAATCAAAACCCTGGAATCGTCAATCACCAACAAAAAAAAGTTGATAACAAAAGCAAAAAATATCAATAAGAAAAAGGTATATAGTCGAGCAGATAAATTAAGCAATTAACTTATTAATAATACCCACCTTCAAAATTTAAAGAAAAAAAATTACTCCTATCAATTCAATTTTAATTAAAGATGAAAACTTTCACACATTATGACCAAATATGCACTAAATGTGATTACCAAGACTAAAAAATAGTAGTAGATGATCATAACTTTGTTTGTGAGAATTCTACAGCACACACATTATCACAATTATTCCCCCATTTAACTAAATTGTTGAAAGTATAAACTATCCAAGATAATCTATATGATCCAATGAAAGATTAGTATTAAAAACAAATGTGAAGAAAAATGTGAGAAAACGCCAATCAAAATTGAACTACATCAGAGGTCTGCATATGACACCCTTATTTTTGCAACTTTTATGGATGAGTGAAGTAAAAAGTTGAGGTAATGATCTTATGTGTAGGCAAAGTTGTACTGAATGAAGTGAGGGATCCACGCTATCTTGGAGCTACGAACACAAGCAAATCTATCCATTTTTGCCAAGTTAAAGAAAACCAAGAATTTCGAGGTGGAGAAAATACCAATAAAAATAAGGATCAAATCATTTAAAAATTATAAGCATATGAAAAATGATAACGCTCAAGAGCCAACTATAATGATAAAATAAAATTCATAATAGAACATTAGATAAGTAAAAAAAAAATTTTTAAAAATTGTCTATCAGCTTCATCAACTTAGCATTAAATAGCTTCTTATAGTCTGATTTATCACTATATAGCATTTTTCATCAAAAAAGGTTGTAACATTGATAAATTTGATTATTTGGACAAAGCTCTTAGCGTTATATAGCATTAAACAGCTTCTTGTAATCAGTTACCAACAAATGCCGATTAGACAAAGCGAAAAGAAGAAACAAGAGTATTGTTATGTGTTCCTTTTTGGGAGGTAAAAAAACAGTGTCAATAATCTCAATATAATCAACATTATCTAGTGAAAAAGAAATAAAAAGTCAGGTAATCAGGAAGTTATGGAGATGCATATTTTAAGAATATAGGTCCTTCGTTACATATTACTTGTGCCAAACAAATTTGTGCACTATTTATCTATCTATGGTAATTTACATATTTCGACTATCATCTGAGAAAAAACATAGTCATGTAAGATCTTGTTTTATTAGTCCCGTCACATATTTTCATAATATCAATCTTTTATAATTTTAGTTATGTATAGCTCTAGATATAAACGATCCGACAAACGCATTGGATTGTACAAAAATGTGCTTGGTGAAAGTATTTTGGAACGGAAGAAGTAACAAATACTTAGTTGTAGAAGGATATATATTGTTCCTAATTATAAGATTCACATGAAAGCTGAGAATGTAGCAAATCCATGACAAGATTAAGAAAACAAGTTATGTTAGTTTAGACAAGTTCCCATATTGAGAGTTGTTCCAGAAACTTTGATGGTCAACAATCTCTTTCTCACATGATACAACAAAAAGAAGGGAAAGAATTGGTGCAAACCCAACTTCATACCTAGAGTTGTCCATCTTTTAGTAATTTAATAACAACAAATTCAGAAAAAAAAAAGTTTGATATCTACTAATACCTGTGTACTACACCTTGACTAAGATGTGCTGCACTATTGAAGTAGTCTTTTTCTCCTTCATGGGCACATCCCTGAATGTGTCTGATGAAAATCGGAATTTCGCAATTAGAATAATCTCATTTTCAGCTTATACTTGTTATTAAAACCTCAGAATACTCAACAAAAAAGAAGGCATAATGAGAGCTAAAAAACACTATTCCATAAAAAGTAGGCTATGATTTGAGTTGTAATCAACACCTACATTGAAATTGTATATAAAATCCAGGAAAGAATTGGTAATTGGTCTTTTTAGCAAACTAACCCTAAAATCATGCATATACACGAACCCAATTGAAAAAAAAACACAGAAATTAGATCAAAAAATTCACAATCAAAACACAAAATTATAAGTAATGTAAAATATTCAACTCTCAATTCCAATTGATGAACAAAGCACAAATGCAATGTACGCATATACCCAATTAGAATTAAAAAACCAGAAATCAGATAAAAAAATTCACAACTACAATGTAAGCATATACCCAATTGAAATTAAAAACTCAGAAATCAAATCAAAAAATTCACAACTGCAATGTAAGCATATACCCAATTGAAATTAAAAACCCAGAAATCAGATAAAAAATTTCACAATTAAACAACAAAATCATAAGTAATGTAAAATAATCAACTCTAAATTCCAACTGATGAACAAAGCACAAATGCAGTGTATGCAAATTGAAATTAAAGACCCAAAAAGTAAAAGCTAACTTACACGTATGAAGACAAAGGGAGATGGAACCCAGAAATTGAAGTATGAAAGCACAGATCTGTTGCAACTTCAAATGAAAACGAGACCAAAAAAATTGGAAAAAAAAACGCACCTTAACATCAGTAATGAACGATCGAAAGAACGAAAGAGGAAAGATGAAAAAGGAACTTACCTAAAGATCAATGATGAACAACCGAAAATCAATGAACAACCGAAAAAACTAAAGAGGAAGGAGGAAATTGTGTTCTGGGAAGAAGTAGGGCTTCAAGAGAGAGAAAATGACTGAGTAATGAACACCAAAAAGAAAATGAGAAAGAAAGTGAAAATGGAAGATGAAAAGGAAAGCGGAAAAGCAGGAGTAAAACAGTGTTTTCACTATTCATCGGGTGTATGATGAATAGTATTATGGCTTTGCAAACGTTTTATATTTAACTAGTTGTGGGGCCGCGTGCTACGCACGCGGTCCCCCAAGTTACAATATTAAGTTTGATGAAATTAGTTTGCGTAATTCGAGTTTCATTGAAAACGGCAATAAATTAAACAATCGCAAAAAATAATCTTCAGACGAATTAATTTATATTAACATTAGACATAGTTGTTCATTGAAAATTAAGATAATAAGTTACAATATAATAGTTGACAGTTCCAAGCACCGAAACAAGAAGCAAATTAATTTGTAATTACTGATTTTAAAGAATTGAGCATACACAGCAAGTCAGCAACATTCTCACACCAATGTTGTACCTATTTACACAGTCAAGGCACTGATAGCAAATTGGTTTCAGGAAAATAATCTGAAACCTTCGAATAACTATGAGAACACCAATTCTGATGAATTATCAGGACAAGAGGTAATTCGTATTGATAGCTTCCGTTGCTCGGTTCAAAGTAGTGGCATTACATCCAGGTGCTCCCTAGAGGTTAGAGATGCAATTGGACGGCTAAACATCGATGAACCATATGTCTCTGCTCTAGCTTGTGCCAAGAATTAGAGGCTGAGAAGTACAATCACCAATCCCTTGCTCACAGTATAACACACTCTGCAACAAGTGTTATTTAAGACAAAAATGATGCAATTATTGGTCACTTGATGTACAAAAGACGTTCAAGAACAATGTAATTCACCTTAAACAATGTCGATCCCACTATTACAACACCAATATAGGGGACTGCATTTTGTACCTCAGTTTTGGCATTTAGAAAACTTGTGTACCAAACCCTTCAGCTAGCATGATGTCTGAGAGGGAAAGAACAAAGTTTGGAATAGCAAGAGGTAGTCTCTTCAAGAAGAAAGTTGAAATAGTTGAAGTATTTTAAAGTGTAGCTAAGAGAATCACAAATTCAAGATCCCTGTAATACAACTCATTAATTATCTAATTAATGAACATTTCATTGGTTGGCAACTATAAAACACAACTAATTACATTATGCTCCCAAACCACTATGACATAATCCCAGATTGCTGGGAGCTTAAAAAATAACCAATAAAAAAAAAATCAAATACAACCAATGTATTAGCACAATGAAGCAGAAGAGATAAATTATGTACTTGGATAAAGATGTTGCCACATTCATTCCTTGGACGATCAAAGTATCAAACACTATTATCTTAATTAGATGTACATGGCACATTTCTTTCTAGATGAAATGTTATTAGCACAATGAGCACTGGTGTTAATCTAGAACTTATTTGTATAGAATTTATGAGAGTTTGAATGAAAGCTTTGATACCTGAGGACCTTTAATTACACGACACTTACCACTTGGGCACAGTGAAGCTATATAACCATATAAACACATCACTATTAAGCAACCTTTGTGAGCACAAAACTCTTGAATTACTGATTGTTGCTGGCTGTGGGAAAACAAATAAATTACAAAACATTAATAAAGTGCCAAAAACAAAAGCATACACTACAGAACAAGTAAAAATCTCATTTACATAATACAACGTAGAACAAAAGCATACAAAAAATTCTTGAATCACTGATTGTTGCTCGCTGCCTCGTTCGTGCGTTTCTGCTAGATTGTTGCTGTGCGAGTAAAAGTTCATGAAGTTGTTGCCATGATGTGAGGCTCGGTGTGGGCTGCGCAGCTTCGCCTTGACGATGTCAGCTATGTGCCAAAGTTTTTGCAGTGGAATTGAGTTATTGCTAGACAACCTTCTCGATGTGCATTGCTACTGCGAAAAAAAAAATAAAATGAAGCAGATATGCGCAAAAAATTAAAGAACCCAAACAATCCCTATGGTGACGGGAAATTTTCTAATTTCAAATTAAAAATGTATGATTATAGAAATCCTATTATAGCTTCTTCAGACTACCTAAACACAAAATAAAAAACTAAATGAACCGAAGTAAAAATTAAGCAAGAAAAAACATGATGAGATCTCACTTGAGAAGCATCGATTCTTAAGAGAATGGTCATAACCAATGAACATAGAAGAAATGAATATATCCTCTCATAATATTGAGCTCGAAAGCAACATGATACACAAAGGTTAAGAATCAATGATGAGGTAATCATGGATTGTCCTTTCAAAACTGCGCAATCGAACATAAATATTGAGTTATAATCCTTACTCATAGTCTCAAAAGCAGTAGGATCCTTATCTACATATTGTGCTAGTTCCTCCTATTGCAAATAAAATTCAAGTAAGCAATCATACCACTGAACAAAGAATTATATCATTAGCTTAACACAATGACAAATTAATTAGTAACAACCTTCAGTTAGTTGTGCTTCAGTTCAATAGCATTTACTCGCTTAAAGCCACCTTCTTTCATCGTTAATAATACAGTCACATGATAAGATATTATATGTAGTTGACACACTGAATACCAAAAAAACATAGTATATAGTACTCTTTGATAAAGCTAGTGAATGATTGATCTGCCGCCCACAATTGTTGTTGGATTTCATCCTTTTATTGAAGGATTGTTATACACATATTCACTCATCATCCCATTTTCTTCTATGTCCAGACAATAAGGATGATACTTTGAATAGCTTGTAATAGCAATCTGAAATAAATACAAGCTACAACTACAACACAGAGACAACATCCACCAAAACTTCACATCTAGCAAAACAGTAAATACAGAGTAGCAGCTTGCTGACTCAAGTTAGACTGCCCTACACATCAGCAAGTCTTTTCCTAAGGTCTAAATTACCAAAATATACGCTGCCAGAAACAATATTATTGTTGACACCACACGAAAACGCATTCCAGACTATCTCAAACATACCACAACAGCAGACAGCACTAAAAAATTGCAGATTTCACATACTAAATTGACCAACCTGACACCTTTTGTGCACCAAAAACCATTCAAGATCAGTCTAATATTAACGCAAGTCAGACTGAATAATACTTCAAAACCCTGAAATGTTAAGACTTGAGTGCAGCAGTAGGATCAAAATAGAACACAAAACAATAGTACATTCCCAAATAAGACAGAATCACAACTTGTAATCTAAAGAACCAAAACATATCTTTCGCATTTTCCGCTATGCAGCACACCAAAAGAATCAATTTTATCAGCAATTTGATATCATTCACAAGCCCATCATCACCCCTATAAGAGAAAACCCAAATACAAGCACACAGTAAAAACAATAGTATGCAATTTCACTTACTTCATACATAAGCTTCGTAATTCAACTTATCAAGACACAACAAAGTTTTAGGTTAATACAATATTGATTCAGCGTAGGAAATGACTCCAATGGAATATTTTTTTGAAACATTTAGATCTATAAAATTTAAGATAAATAAACCCAACTGGATATTTAGTTTTTTGTTAATCTTAGAGGTATCGTACAAAGACATTCAATTAGATATTCAGAGTGCCCAGTATTAGACAGAATGATTTTAGCAAAGGATACATAAACAAAACCGAAGCTTACATATCAAAATATTCATCTTCAAGAAAATATTTAGAACAAACCAATCACTACGAAAACACACACACACAAGACACAACAATATGGACAAGGAAAGACACCATAATTGAAAGTATCTTTATCTTAAAAAGGAAAAATTCTAAAAAACTACCTTATTTATACCCATTTTTTAAAAAAACTACCTTTTATAAAAATTCTTGCAAAGAACTACCTTATGTAATACATTGTTTTGCAAAAGACTACCTAGTGCTTAAATCCGTTAGTTGACTGGCAAGATTAACCGTTGACTATCACGTGAGAGGCACGTGACCTATTAAAAACCCACTTTTCTCCTTCCTTCCTTGAAATGTCGACACACACAGCAACCCCAATTCACTTCTTCCATCTTCCACATCTAAAACCCTAAAATTATAATGGCAAATCTAGTTTGAGAATAGACTATTATTTATCTTTTTAATTAAATCAACAAAAAAATCAATGATTGTAATTTGTAAACTGATACTAAATTTAATTTTCTGTTTTTAGCTGAATTATTTATCTCAAAATTATTATATTTAGAAGAAAAATATTGCAAACTAAAAAGACTCAAATATATTACTCTTATTTCAAGTGAAAAGAAAATGAAAGTTGTGAAAAAATTTTAAGCTAAAATATCATAAAAGTATAAAAATACTCCTAATAAAAAAGAAATGAAGTAAGATGGCAAGTAAGCTTTTGAAGTAGGCAAAGTAAGATGGCAAGTAAGATTTCAAGCCAAAGTCATAAACAGAGTATTGCCCAAGTACTACTTATGTCCAGTAGACCCAATTATTTTCATCCTCCTTGCATACAAACATGATTAGGAATAGAGAATGCCAAATTACGTCTCGAACAACCATTAATTGAGAATGAAATTACGTCTGAAACAGCCATTAATGCTTGATGGTCCAGTTTCTATCGTCTCCTCTTCGTCATCGTCAGATGAGGCCCCTCGTAATCGGAGGCCCGGAGCAGTCGCTCCTACTGCTCCTGCTAAGAGCCGGGGCTGTGCTTGATATGCACAGAATGCTTGATACACAGCTTGGTATTTGGTATTTGGTGTTTGGTATTTGATATACACAGCTTGGGATGTTGCTGTGGGTGTCGACATTTCAAGGAAGGAAGGAGAAAAGTGGGTTTTTAATAGGTCACGTGCCTCTCACGTGATAGTCAACGGTTAATCTTGCCAGTCAACTAACGGATTTAAGCACTAGGTAGTCTTTTGCAAAACAATGTATTACATAAGGTAGTTCTTTGCAAGAATTTTTATAAAAGGTAGTTTTTTTAAAAAAATGGGTATAGATAAGGTAGTTTTTTAGAATTTTTCCTCTTAAAAAATATATTCAATATTAAATTAAGACACTAAAAAGAGATAAACCCAAAACTATATCTTGCCCTTTGAAGGTAGTGATAAACATGGTTATAGTCTTGATTTCATTGTACTATTAACTATATTTATCTTTAGTTTTAAAAATCCCAATAAAAAATGACAGCCTAATCTGCAAACTTCAAAGATTCCCCATGAATAAAGCAACAATATCCCAGTTTGAGTCTCACAAAACAATTTTACCATTCTAATAGGGAATACTCACAATTGACATTGACATTATTAAGTTTTTAGCACAAGAAAGAGCATTTTCCACATTGTTGTTACATCTTTTTTTCACCATATAGCATACATTTATGCAGTTTAAATATTTTGCAATTGAAGTGTTTCGCTACGGTTAGGTATCGTTTTAGGTCAACATATGACATGATGTCTAATCATAGTACAAATATAGGTTTTCAATCACAGACATGGTAACGATCGCAAAATGAATTTTACAGTAACCTGAAATTATTGATAAAATAGACTAAAGTGATACAAAAGATTTAAAATTTGGAAGAAAAAACCAAGAGTGCTTGCCGGGATTGATGTTAAAAGTTTCACTAATGGCGCCAATCTGCACTCTTAAATCATTCAAGGTCCAACAACAAACAACGCACAACAAGAAAGCGAAGCACAAATGCAATTAATTCATGGAATACCATTTGAATTGAGAGCTAAACATAAAGGCTAGATAAGTATTTCAGTGATGATGAGGGATGAATACAATAGCAAAAGGTACCGTTATTGGAATAATAATCATCATAATCCCATCAAATACAACAACATTCTACTCCAAAAAAAATGAATTAAAAACTAACACCCAAAAGTTAATTAAATTTAAAAATCTAATGCAATTCATTTAAAATAAAATGTGAAACACCTAATCACCAAATATCAAAATACAAATTTTTAAATGTAAGTCTACACAATTACAGAAACAACAAAACACTGAAAAATAATCAAAACACACGAAAACGAAAGATTTCCAAAAGAGTGGAAGAACAGTAAAAGAAATATTGAAATCAAAACTGCAGAAAAACCCATTTTGAAGCAATATAGTATGAGTTTATTTAATATAGTATGAGTTTACTTTGTCAAAATTTCTCACCAATAGGTTATCAGCATTACATCAACAATATCAAATCCATTAACAATATCAAATCCATTAAAAGAAATATTGAAATCAAAACTATTTTGAAGAAATTTTGACAAAGTAAACTCATAGTATATTGTTAATATTTCAATGATATACCACTTGTAGTTGAAAGATTACAGTATCGTGGTCCCTTATCTCCACCTTGATTCTGAATGAAGTTCTGTGAATTAGAATGCCCTTGCCCAGCATCTGTCAAAAATGTGAAAATTTTTAAACCAAGAGAAAAAAAATTAGTAACTTCTCTGAAGCTTGATCTTGACCGAAGCTCAAAATTAATATCATTTAAAAAAAAATCAGCCCAACACCCAATTTTAATAAGAAACAAAAAGAGGAAAGACTAAGATGAACTTAGTAACACAATCCTTAGCCACACATCAAGAAATTGGTATAAAATGATGCTTGAACTACGAATAAATCATCCAGAAACAAAATTGGGTTAAAATGTTTCCAAATTAGAGTCAACAAACAGCCAACAAATTTCTATAATGCTTACAATCGTCTAAAAATACCCAAAGAAAAACCCTAAAATATCTTATTTTCGAGCATCATGATAAAGATGAACAAAACAACCCAGAATTTTTTGTCAGAAAACACCCAAAGAAAAACCCTAAAATATCTTATTTTCGAGCATCATGATAAAGATGAACAAAACAACCCAGAATTTTTTGTCAGAAAACACCCAAAGAATAACCCTAAATATTGATAAAAGAGTGGTAACTAGGGGTGTTCATAACCGGGTACCCGGCTAAACGGGTATCCGGAAAGCCGGGTACCCGGGTATCCGATTAGCCGGGTACCTATTTTTGCGGCCCGTGTCACGGCCCATTTAATGCAAAACGGGTCGGGTCACCGGGTACCCGGTTATTATTTTTGGAAATTTTTCAAATTTAATTATTATTTTTAAGATCGAATTCCGAGTAGATATTAGGCTATATTTAGACAAAATTTTTCTAATTCGTATTGATTAAGCTTGAATTTTAGATTTTAAAATTACTATTATAATTTTTTAAACTCAAAAGCAATATATAATGTCGATATCAAAGGCGCGAAAAACTATATATATTATATTCTACCATAAAACACTAAATTAATAATAGTCCACCATAAAAGATTAAAGTCCCAAACAAACAAAGAAAAGTTTTTAACAAAAGTCCAAAAAAACAAAGTCCAAAGTCCTTAATTACAAATGTCTTCAATAACATAAAATGAAACCCTAAAAAATGTATATATATATTATAAGCTATCCGGGTCAAACGGGTACCCGGGTCAAAATATTATCGGCCCATGACCTGACCCGGTTAAGGCGAGTTGGGTACCCGACCCGGAACTTTGAATTTTTTTTAGATTAAATGGCGGGTCGGCGGGTCGGGTCGGGCGGGTCGGGTAGTTTTGAACACCCCTAGTGGTAACGGATCCATACTCAAATGGATAAAAGAGTGGTAACGGATCCATATTGATAAAAGAATAACCCTAAATATTGATAAAAGAGTGGTAACGGATAAAAGAGTGGTAACGGATCATGATAAAGAAAACACCCAAAACAACCCAGAATGTTTTGTTCATCTTTATCATGATGCTCGAAAATAAGATATTTTAAAGATGAACAAAACCCTAAAATTTCTTAAATCAATTGCCTAAAAAAGAAAAGAGTGGTAACGGATACCTGATATTGATAAAAGAAAAGGAAAATCACATGAAGATCCATACTCAAATGAAAATGAATAAAAATATTAGCTAAGAAATGAAGATCAAACCTGAAATGAAAATAAAAATCAAATTCCATGAAGGTGGAAATGGAAAAGGAAAAGGAAAGTGATAAAGCAGGAGGAAAGGTGCGTGAAGGTAGAGATGGAAAATGAAAAGGAAATTGAGAAAGACTGAGAAAAGGTGCGTGAACAGTGGAAACACTGTTCATCGGGAACCCGATGAATAGTATTCAGGCTTTGCATGCTTTTTATATTTAGAGGATAGATAATAGATAATAGACTAGTTGTGGGGCCGCGTGCTACGCACGCGGTCCCCCAAGTTAAACTATCGAATTTAATAATGTTATTTTATGTACTCCTATTCACAATAATACGAATAAAAATATTTGAATGTCAATGTGTTATAAAAGTGGAAATAATACAAGAGTTGAAGATATATAAATAGTAATAGGCAATGGAGTCCGCAAAGATCAGCAAATAAATGGAGAAAAGTCTACCGACAAGTCTAGGAGGCTATAATGCAATACTTAATTTATTCTATTGATAGAAAGCAACCAGGTTATGTTGCTATATACTTCCTCTGTTCCATTTTAGTTGCACCATTGGATTTAACACGTTTTTTAAGGATCGTCAAATCAGTATGGTAAAAGTAGAGATGATATATGATTGATAGTGATATATGAGGTAGAAATAATAAAAATTATTATAAGTAGATAGTGGTTGTGACTTGTGGGTATATTAAATAGTTAATGGGATGATATATGATTGATGGTGATAGTGGAGTAGGAATAAAGTGAGGATAAAATAAGTAGATTATTTTGCCAAAAATAGTAATGTTGCAAGTAATATGAAACTTCCAAAATTAGTAAGTGTTGCAAGTAAAATGGAGCGGAGGTAGTATCTTTTATCAAACATTAGCAAGAAAGAAAAAAAGTGCGTAAGAACCGCAAACAAATCCATGTACTAAAGTTTACAATACACTATTATAAAGAGTGAAATTATTAGCCTATATATTAACCCAGTAAGACACAAGAAATATATTATATACAAATAGCAAAGGCTTGTAACGTTAGTTTGGACTATGATAATTCAAGCCAATCGTATTGTTTGTAATCCACTTCCTATTTATTTGAAGTAGCAAATGCTGTTTACTATAAGAGTTAATTGAAAATAACCTCATTTGTTATCACCAATTATAAGGACAAAATTGTATAAATCTGACCACTCAATGCACTATTACGAATCTATAACCCATTTCTTATAACAACTGATATTTAAGAATTCTTAGTAAGGTAAAGTCCAGAAAATTTGATTCTAAAGGTTCGAACTTTGCCTCATTTGCTTCTAAAGGTTCGAACTAACGTTTATCCTAGAAAGGTTCGAACTTTGGGGGTCATCTGCATCTAAAGATGCGGATGACCTATTACCGGCTAAATAAGTGATTCTTTATCAGCTTCATCTTCCACCTCTCTTCATCTTCAACCTCTTCTTCTTCAACCTCCATTTCCATACAATCTCAAACCTCTTCATCTTAAACCATTCCATACAATCTCAAACCTCTTCATCTTCAACCATTCCCAACAATGTCAAAGCCTTAAACCTCCATATCCTCCATTTTTGTAACCGTAATAAAATCAACTTGGGGGTAAATGCTACTTTATTGTTTTGTATGCCTACTTTATTGTTTTGACTGTTTTTTGGTTTGCAATCTCAATATTTCGGATTTTTGATTAAGCTTTAGCCTTCAAGTTTGTAATGTTACATATCAAATTGGGGGTAAATGCTATCTTGATTGTTTTGGGGGTATTTTATTGTTTTGTAATGTTGAATTCAACCCAAAATTTGAACTTTTACCAAAAATCAAAGAATTATTCAATTGTGTACTCCAAATTATTCAAAGAATTATTCAAAGAATACCCAAAATTTAAAAAATTTCAGAAAATTTCTCCAAATTATTCAATTGTGTACTCCAAATTATTCAAAGAATTATTCAATTGTACTCCAAATTCGAACTTGTATGCCCAATTCAATTGTGGGTTGTTCCTCTAAATCGATTTCAAAGTATTTTGGGTATTTTATGAAACAATGAGAAAAATAGTAATGTTGGGGTTTAAAAGGCTTTGTTATGTGCCATTGATGAAGAGATTTAAGGAAGAAGCCATTAGGGAGGTTAAGGAAGAAGATGTTGAAGAAGCCATTGATGGAGAGCTTGAAGAAGAAGGTTGAAGATGGTAACCTGCTATTAAAGGTTACCAAAACCGGGGGAACCTTTAGATGAAGATGCACTATAAAGTTCGAACCTTTCTAGGATAAACGAAAGTTCAAACCTTTAGAAGCAAATGAGGCAAAGTTCAAACCTTTAAAATCAAATTTTCCGTAAAGTCCCCAAACATCTGATTTGATACTTCTTTTAATCCATTAAAATCAATACATTTTATTGCTTGTAACTTAGAAAAATGATTCAATCTAATACTACATTCGTTCCAAAATACTTGCAACATTTGCCTTTTTCACGCAGTCCAATGCACTAATTCAATTCTTAAAATCTAGAATTATGTATAATATAAAATTTTAAAAATTTGATATTAATAATCTTTACGTCGAGATGAATCAAACAAAATCTCACTTAACTATGTTTTAATTTATAGATTACTATAAGTCACAAATTAAGGGACATATATGAATAGTGGTTATTTTTCGTATATTGCGAGTATACTATTGATTTCATTGGAATGACTAATTATTTACATAAATCATGTTGCTAGTTTTGTCATGATTGGCTACTAATTGTTTTTGGAGGTATAATAATATAATATTCTGCAAAAAGCTTTTCTCGTTTCAACATCAAGTATCATACAGGTTTTTGTTACGGTTGTCATTCGACATTTATGAATCTAATTATGTTGATTTATTCCAAGAGTTGTCTTAATGCCTGAGGTTCTCTCCACCAAAGAGTGTGAGGTGGCTAATTGTTCATTTTACTTCTTTTACTGCTATGTACTTTCGGTAGTCTGATAAATTACAGTTTATGTTACAAGTGAAATAACACAAGGTAAAAATTGATAACAGTTAAAGCAAGAACCTAAGATCAAGCAAACAAATCAGAAAATTCACAAGTATTTGGGTATATGCTATAACTTGGTCAATTTGTAAAACGGTAGGATTTGACCATGAGGCAATACAAAATCAAACAATAATTGATGGAATAGGAAGAAAATTAGGGGAGAAATAGACAAAATTGTGTGGCTCACAAGACACAAATCATTCTACTAATTTAGTTAACAAGCTGACAACAAGCAAGCACCAGCTTCGCCAGCTACGCACGAATCAAAACTCAACAACACCACATTGAAATCGCTATAACAACCCTCGCAGCCTCCCTCGAAATATCTTGTATCCACAGTAGTGCCAATTGATACAGCAAGTGATCAACAAGCAAGCAATAGCTTCAATAGCTACTCAAAACAGCACCTCGACAACTGCACTTCTACATTGTCGTAACAACCCTCACAGCCTCTCTCGACACAGCGTTTAGTCACAACAGTAGTGTTAATATCGATAACAGCTCATGGACAGAAGCTGCAAGCTGATCGATAAGCAAGCAGCAGCTCCAACAGCTATACACCAACAGCTGATCGATAAGCAAGCAGCAGCTCCAACAGCTATACACCAACAGCAGATCGACAGCACAACTTCGACATCTGAAAGGCTCAAAATCAATAGTTGCTCTCTTTTCCTTACCATTCTCACTCACAATTGTTCCAGTGTTAAGAACCAAATAATTAAGCGGTACCTTACTACACAATTTCAATCGTTACTGGGCAGATGTAATAGCTGCTAGCAGAGACTGGCGATTCACCATACTCTTGATGTTCGAAACAGTACCGTATTCATCTTTCAACATCTTGGTAATCCCAACGACTTGATATTTTGGTGGCATGATGAGAGAGAACATGCTTGTTCCATTTCCCCAGGCAACTTCCAATACTTTGATCAACTTCTTGATTTTCCATATTTCAGTGTTCATGTAAGTCTCTTGGTCGTCTGACATCTGGAACTTGCATTTAAAAACCGATTGGCTGCAAAAGAAAAAAAAACTTACAGCAAAAGAATGAAACCAAGAGGAAATAAACAAGAAATTCAAAATTACAGAAGAGACAAAATCAATATTAATGAGAAAATGATATACTCCCTCCTATTCACCATAGAAGTCCCATTTGACTTTTCACGGATTTTAAGGAGAGTCAAATGGGACCACATGTGTAAGAGAAAAATGTAGAGTTTTTGAATTTTTATAGGTGTAAAGTGGGGTTAGTAGGTATAAAGGTGTAAAAAAGTTAAGTTTAATAGGGATAAATTGGTAAAGTTAACATACCCAAAATAGAAATGAGACATTTAGGATGACTTGACCCAATAAGGAAATGGGACACTTAAGGTGAATAGGAGGGAGTACTATTCTGAAAAAAGAATGAAACCTGTTCAAACTAATGGAAAAGGTAAATAACATTTTCTCAAGAACAATATTCTGAAAAAAGGAGAACTTCAATTGAAATGCAATATGGGTCTAAATGCGCCAACGCATCTTTTGGGTTAGATTTCTCACAACACTAACTGTGAACTTGTGGTTTGGGATATAAATTGTTTTGCGATCATTTATTCAGATAATTGTTGGTGACCACCAACCTATATGCTCAAATGATAAAAAAAAAATAAAAATAATTATAAAAAAAACTATTAAACTAACATATAGGTCGCATAAGCAACAAGTACTCATTTGTCCCCCGAAATTCAATACAAAATACTCTGCCCCTAAATTTAATCAATGTTGGTTTTTTTATGATATTAGAAGAGAGAAGACATGTGTTGATAAAACTAATGAAAACAGTAGGAACACTTTCATTAAAGGAGATGTAGCATAATCAATGGGATGGATCGATTGGAAAATTCAGCACACTCAATGGCACGAAGTGACTAATTATTTAAATGCAACTTTAAGCAGAAAATACGTGACCAAATCGACTTTCGGAATTCACACACTATTGAACATTTGTTATAATAAAAAGAGATAAAATGTACCTCAATTGTACCAGACACTTCAAAGAAAACAATAAGGACTTTCTAGTCACATCAAAATGAATCAAAGCATTTTGTACTTTCTACCATATTCAATCTCAAATCAAACAAACTTGCAACCTAAAAACATGAAATTAGATTAATTTAGACACTTCACTGAACAATGAGATCCATATTCATTGAAGTGCTGAACAAGAAACCACCGCATTATGGTCAACCATCAAACTATTACTAAAACAAAACACGCTGACATCATCACTATTTATTATTGCTTACGTGTCTCAATTATCATCAAAGGAAAAAAAGTTTCATAATTGAATTATAGATCAAAATGTCACAAATTGCTTCAGTCCTATAGTGTGCCCATTATTTGATAAAATGCAAAGAAAGTGTAAGCAAATAAACATACCAAATTTCTTGGTTTCCCCACCCACCATAACCATCTCATGCAGGGGCGAAGCCACATGGGGGGCCGGCGGAGGCCCGGCCCCCCTTGCCGAAAATGCGAGCCTTTTGTAATTTTGGCTTTGGCCCCCTTACTAATATGCCATATAGAAGAGAGTAAAAATATAACAAAAATTACTATAGCTCATTGGTTGGAGTAACACATTTGTAATCTAAGGTTAATGGATCAAATCCTCACTTCAACAATTATTTTTGTATAGATTAATAACTTTATACTATAATGTCATTACTATTTATCTTTCACAAACTAACATTTATCTTTTTTAGTGTGTGTTTATATTTTTCTATCTTAATTTTAATAGTGTGTTTTTGGAGAATTATTAGGCAAATATAGTGCTAAAAGCACTTAGTTTTTTCAAAAATAATAATTATAGAGAAGCTTCAACTCTATTTTTGCAATGATTCAAGTTCATTTCAGTCTATATGATTTTAATATTTTGATAGTTTAACTAGTGTCTAATGATGTTCTTTCGGGTCATTGTTGATTTCGGGTGGGCTTGAAATCGGATTTCGTGTCCATATTGTTTTTACATAATTGTAAATTTTTAAAGTCGAATCTAATCGGATTCGGTTACAATGTCGTGTAAATTTCAAGCCATCGTGTCTATTTCTAACACCTCTAGTTTTTATATAGTAAAAAAAAATTTCTACCACATCGACAATTTGGCCTCCCCTAATTCAAAATCCTGGCTTCGCCCCTGATCTCATGTAAAAATTTTGGAAAATTGATCAATAGATTATGCAACTGATTTGGAAATCTTCACAATAACTAATGATGATTCATTCCAATAATAGATAAATGATGCCCACATTTGGAGATCCTTACATGCAATGAAGGGAAAGGGAATTAGTCTTTTCTTGTACATGGTGAGGATCCAACCTTGTCTCAAGGGTGAAAGGGAAGACCCTCAAATAATAGGCTAATCCATGATTCTCATAATTGATACCCACATTAATGATAGGCATCTTAGGAGGTTTGCATTGAAAGTGATGAAGAACATTCCAACATCTTAGGAGGTAGTGATAAATTCGTTAACATACTTGTACACAACAACACCCCATAAGAATAGAGTTGGTTGCACATAAACCCGATGAGGTTCCATCCTAAAACAAAGTTTTAATAGGATGAGTAGCCCATCAAGCTTATATGTTAGTCAAACTCTCTTTAATTGTTCGATGTGGAATCACATATGGGTTATTTTTCCAACAGGTAGCAGCATAAAATAAAAGTTGCTATTGATAGCTAAAATCATCTCGATTCCTTATTAGTTGAAAATAAAATGAAGTGAACAAGAGAAGATGGGTGAAAAAATACTTACAACATATCCATCAGGAGTCCAGTTGATAACATCCCATTTGATGGTAATGTTTCCATTTGGATCAAGTGCATCATAGGCTTCTATAACAGGATTTTAGAACACATCAACATGAGTGTCACTTTTCATTAGATCTCAGCTCAATTCAAGCATTGGGATTCAATAATAATACATAATAAATCCAATTTAACAGATCAAAGTAAAAATGTTCTTTTTCCTTAAATATTCTTTCCTTATTACAATAGACAGATACTATAATTAGTAATTCAACAAAATCATAACAGCTATTACATTGTTACTCTCCAATATCTAATTTTAGATACTTTAACAAACATTCCAGACCAAAATTGACAAAATGGGAAATCAAAAAATATGCAAAACAAGTACAGAAAAAAAAAAGGACTAATACCCAGAAGCTAAAATCAATCAATTCAACTAATTATACAAGAAAATTGAACAATACAAAATGATTGATTTTACAGCACATATAGTAAAGAAATTGAAGTGTGTGTTAAATTTTAATTCTACATAAACCCACTAAATTCCTTTTCATAATTTGAAACTATAATAGTTCCTACTTTCAATTCTACTACAATCTATATATGCAATGAAGTGTTGAATTCAATGTTGCTAAAGAAATCATCATAAAAATCAGCAAATCCATGATTAAAGATGACAAAAGGGAGAAAATAAATGCACCTTAGAATTAGAGGCATCCATGTTGCGAGAAGAAAATGGATTGAAGGGATTAAGGGTATAAGAAATAGAGTTAATCACTAAGAAAAGGTTTTAGTAGAAGACATGAAAAAAGAAGGTGAAGAAAAAGGAGTGAGAAAACAAGATATCATTTATAATGGATCTGCCAGTATAATGAGATGATAAAGACTCCATTATTGGTGTTCCTTCAACTCAGAGAATACAAACCAGTTTCAATATGTGAAAATAAAATTTATGTGGTACCAGGCATCAACAAATGACAAATCCAAAGCTGATTTAGGTTGAATAAAATAATGTAGAAGCAATAAAATAGCAAGAAATCAATTAAAGCCAAAACAAAGTGGGCAAAAACAGCTGATTTCTTCAACAAATCAAAGCAAAACAGCTTATTTCTTCAGCAAATCAAAGCACAAACCCTAAACCGAAACAATAATTAGTCAATGAACAATCAAAACAAATCCAACAACAAAAAAAAAAAAAAAAAATCTAATATCCTACGCCTAACTTCATAACCTAAACTAATCTAAGCAAGCATGTAATAATTTCTAACATTTGCAAAAATTGAACACATACCTAAGCAAGCATGTAAAAACAAAACCTAAATACTCAAAATCATGTTTCCAGTAATTGTTTAGATGATAAAGAAATAACCACTAACCTCGACGATGAAACTGCAAAGAGCAATATTGAAGATAAGTCAGGCGCCGACAACCAATATCTATTTGAATTTCTCCTGACTTATATGCATAAATGAGGAGATTGTAGAAGTCAAGAAGATGATGGAAATAGAGAAGAGAAATACTTCTAGGAAATAGTATGAACATTAAGTTGAAAAACGAAGAGGAACAATGGAAGAGGAAAGAGGATCAGACAGGGAAAAGTTAGGCGTAGATTAGTTTGGGAGGTCTAGGACATATCGCTCAATTTAATCGAAATCATCTGCAAAAAATTGAAACAACATAACTCAAATTCAAAATTGTTAAAACCCTAAATTTAACAAAATTAAACCCTATGAAGAAACAGCCATGGACAACACAAAATAAATTTACCTGAAAATGTTTTGACTTTCAGAGAAGCTCAGGCAAATCGTGAAAATGCCAGAAAGATGATTCATCACCACCATAACCTCAGCGCTGATCTTGTTAAAGTCGAAAGCCTACTAATCACGCGTCTTCGCTGGAAAATTCAGTGAATTGAGCACAAATTCGAAATGAAAAAAATGGTCACAGAAGTGGGAGAGGAAAGCGGAAAGAAGAAGAATGAGAAGAAGCCATCAAACGTAAATGTGAAAAACCAGACCGCAAAAGAAGGGCAAACAGTAGTTTTACTGTTCATGTGAACAGTATTCTTTCCTTCCCCACTTTTTATATTTAATTTATTTACTAGTTGTGGGGCCGCGTGCTACGCACGCGGTCCCCCAAGTTACACTGTCGAGTTTTTAAATGTTATTTTATATACTTGTATAAAAAATAATACAGATGCAAATATTCGAATATTAATGTGTTGCAAAGGTGTCAAGGATTCAAGGGTTGAAGATATATAGGTAGCAGTGGGTAGCAGAATCAAAGTAAAGCATGAAAATGTATTTAAGGCTTTATATGTTTATCGATAAATCAAAGCTAGGTTGTTCATAAAATTAATCAATCCAAATGTAAATATAAATGTAAATGTTATACAACTGTTGTAAATGAACAACTTGTTTAATTAAAAAAGTGTTGAAATTGACCTATAAACAACAATAGTGGCCATCTTTTAAAGCAAATGGAGAAAATAGACGAATACTCGTTCGATTGAACTTGTCATAGCAATATTTGTTAACTTAATGTATTGACTCTAGAAGTGTTTTATATTAAAGCAATAACTTTTCATTATTCCAATTTAATTAAATAACACTCACTTGGACGGGTTTGGATGGCTGAATGTATCATGTATGCAACCTTACCCTTCCTATGACAAAGATATTTTTGACCGACCAACAAACTGTTGGAAAAATTAACTACATGTGATTTTATATCGAAAAATTAGATATAGAGGTAGACTAACATAACTTGATATACTTCTCCTATTACCGGTTAGTTTTAGGATGAATTCTCATCGGATTTATGTGCATCCAGCTCTTCTCTTATGTGGGTCTTGTTATGTACAAGCCCGATGACAAGATTATCACAAACAACATCTACAATTCCGTATAACTAATAAGTAAACTATTACAATTTGAAACCAACTAACCATAAATTAAACCAAAATCAAAATTGATAAAGGATCAGAATCAAGAATACAAGATAATTCATAAAATCATCAACATCAACGTACACAACTTGCCAATTACAATACTTAGAAAAACCAAACAAATTTGATCACAAACAAAACACAAAATTAACAGACATTGCTCTTGCATCAAACAAGAGATAAAATCTCACAAAATTCAAATACTGAATATGTTCTATACCAAATAGTTACATCACAGGAACTGAAAACAAAATTTCTAACTTCTATAGAAGTTTTCTTCTTAAGATTCAAAAATATGATTTCACCTGCTATGGACAGCACAAATTCCATATCTTCATCGCTCCCTGCACGATTAACACATAGCACATCACATTCATACTCGGTGAACAGTGGATGAAACCCGAAGTGCTTGGCTATGGCCGGATATTTTGGTATCAACACATTCAAATTAAGCCAAAACTTCAATTCCCATCCCAAATAATCCTCCTTCAACTTAAAGGCTACATAGTGGTTTAGAAGAGTCGATAAATTATGTAAAGCAAACATTCTTCAGATTTTCCAAAATACTTGAATTTATATTGTGATTGTGATTCCTTATCTTACCTTGGAGCTATTGGCATTTCTATTATTATGTTCGTATTCAATTTTAAATATATATACTCCTCTGCCTCCGAATGTGGTTGTCATCCAATGAATTGCACCGTGACAGAATACTACATTGTTGAAGATTACATCATTTGGTGCAGAAAAGGGCTTTTGAAGGAGACTCCAATCGCGAGTTTCAAATGAATAAATGGCTATTGGGTAGAATTTGTGCTGATTTTGAGCTTTTGCACACAAATAATCGTATACTCAGGTGAAGTAAGAGGATTAAAAGCTAATTTAAGCACGAATAAACCGAAAACCCTATATTTTCATTCAAATCTAAAACTAATACCTCTTCTTCATCTGAAAAGGTAATGAAAATTTATATTTCCATTCAAAAATGAAAAAAAACCGTTATGAAAATCCTAAATTTTCATTCAAATCTAAATCTAAAACTAAAACCCGATCTTCATTTGAAAAGGAAATGAAAATCCCTATTTTGAAAACCTTAAAAATATGAATCTAATCTAGCACATCAAAGATGAAAAAATTTTAATGAATAAGAACCCATGTAAACAAGTAACATGATCAAACAAAATGAAGCAAAAAAATTTGCAAATTCTTAATGTCTCTGTTTGATTTAGCTCTCTAATCAACTTTTTTCTTTTTCTAGCACATCCGACTTTATACCACAATTTAATCATTTTCATATAAATCAATATATGTGTCCTTATCAATAGGAATAAAGCGGGGTGTTTTAAAACAACCAAACACCAAATTAGCCATAAACATGAATAACTTATTATGTATTTTTTATTTAAAACTATGCATGAAAAGATATTCATACAAGATCAAACACAAACATTAGAAAACAATGCCATTTTTTATGAAGAAAGCAACCAGAGTAGAATCAAAGGTAGCACTATTACCTCCTTTGACTAACCTGAAAATCCTACAACTTGTGAGTCACGTACTTTTCGGTAAAGCTCAGCCCAATTAAATCTTCCTTCCATGAATCATATCGTTACTCCAAATTTTTCAAGGCTGAGTCGCAATCATAGTGTGAAAAATCAGTCCCCAATTGAATCAATAGCAGACAGTAACAACATATGAACTAAACAAAACCAATAAATAAAAAACATAATACTTATTATTCTAATAAACAAATCAAGTCATAAATAGAGGAATTAAATGAGAAAATCCCCAAAAACATCAACAAATTTCACTGTTAATTATTAATTAACTTGTGCTCCATGTCACCACAATTCAAGAAATAAATGTAACAAAAATATATCATTACATGCTTCAAATGACAGAAATTGGTAGGACAATCAGAAATTCTAACTCAAACATCAACCAAAAGAATTTCATCTCTAACAAAAGAATTTCATCTCTAACAAATTTAAACAATAACAATTCTTATTTAGATTCCAAATCATACAAACATCAGCCTAAGTTCTTACATACGATCTTCCATCTCACCTAAATACGCCTTCTAACCTTGACAATGATATCCAATGTTGCCTCTGCTAGGGAATCCTTCAAGTTCTTAGATTAAGCTAGGCCTGCAAATAATCATGCATCATAACTTTATATAGGCTAAAATCTCTTTTCTGAAAGCACTAATTTAAACAAAACTGGAAATGGAATTAATCAATTTCACATTTAGTAGCCTAGAACTATTAATTAGTAATTAACAATCTTGGCTACAAAATGAAAATATAAAAGTTGTAGGCACATCAACACTTCTCAAAACAAAAAAAAAAGGACATGAAAAGAAAGCATTAATTCTTTCACCATCCGACATCACAAGCACAAGCAAGTACAACATATAATGGTAGTCTCTCAAAATGATAGCTTTCATATTAAGAACATACAAGAACAACAAGCTCCACCCTAAATGAAACTCTAAAAACCAACTGTAACTAATCCGGAAAAACAACTGTTAATTGATACGAATCATGTCTATATAACTCGGTTACTTACGGGAATAACAAGAAACGATCCATATGATTAGGACTCACCTCACCTATAATATGATAAAAAAAAAACACCAAACCAAACATACTTAACTCACGACTCTCTAAAAGTACCAAAATCAAGCAAGTCGCTTGAAATAAGAGAAAAAGGAAAAAATAAAAACTGGAAGGTGAAGGTTTGGGGAAAGATGGCAAGGGAATGTCACAGCCTATACATGTGATTCAACGACCTAAATCTCTGGGATTGGGATGTCTTTTATTGAAAGCAACAGTGCAACTGTGAAAGTAGCTACGACTCCTAAAAGAAGTGGTGCATCATCATCAATATCATCAAGGAATTCTAATCCAAATCAAAACAAAACAGAACACAGATCTCCTTTCTCGCCGCTAAAACCATCAAGCAGCCAAAAATCCAATAAACCCCCCGAATTTCAAACTGTTAAAATTAGATTTGAACAAAAATAAAAAGTCATTGTTTCCGATTGAGTCTTGGTAGCAAATATCATTGACAACTTCACATAAATAAAAACTGTATATGATTTCATGAGCCCTTTTAATGTGTCCATTTCCAATTACTAATACAAAATAATAAAAATATATTTAAGTTACAGCCATGATATCTCAAAAACAAAGTTACATCCCTTTTTTCTAATGATAAACAAATCAAATAGAATAATAATAATCTTATAACAATTACACAGACCTCCATCAGAAACAAATGGAGTGGCGTGAACAAGAATTTAAAAAAACATGAAATTAGTGACACACAAACACTAACACATAAGAAGCATATGCATAATCATTAATTTTCATAACAAGAAACCACAAAACATTCCACTGAATCTTGTTTCGGAAATTTGTTCCCCAAACTGCAGATTCTTGCTTCATAAAACATGATTCAATCAACAATTGATATAAATATTATACTAACTCTGGGTTTTAATATTAATTACACTGTCTATTTTCACATATCCAATGCAAAAGAAATCAAGACACCCCTAATTTCAAGAGAAAAGAAATTTAACATCAAAGAAAACAATAATAACAAATCAAATAAGCAAGAAATAATGCAAAACAACATTTTAATCCATATAGAAAACAAAAGTAAATGACATTGGCCACATTTAAAGACGTTAAGCACAAATAACTAAATAATTAGATTCTTAATAGATATCCTCTTCCACCAAAAGCCTTTTGTAATGAATTTAATTGGCTTTGGAATATAAATGACATCAAAATTAAGACAATCATCCAAAAAATATACAGTAAAAAAGCAAATTAGAAGGTGAATCAATACTCACTCCCTTAGTTTGTCTACACACGTACCATCTCTGCTCCAAAATTAGGGTGCAACACTGGGTATCAAACTGAATTAAAGTAACTAAAACAAAGAAAAAGATCAAACTCGTGTCAATTAAGCAATTCATTGCAGTTTTTTTTACAAACTAAAACCAAAATCAATATAATTTGGTCTTCCGCACCATAATCATCCTTCAACACTATGAGTAAATTAATTCATAAAAATGGCTTTGGGGTAGTTGTTGACTATATTTAGATTTGTTAATTCTTAGTACAATATGCACCAATTTGCATTTAATATTGGTAGTTGTCTATTTTCAAGATTATTATACCCATTTTAATATTGGTATTACTCATTCTTGAGACAGTTAGTGATTTGTTAGCTAAAAAAAAGTGTGATGAACTATACCTGCAAGCAGAAGGAAGAGTGCCCCCAAAATCGCAGACATATTGGTATTACTCATTCAAGATTATTATACCCATTTAATATTGGTAGTTGTCTATTTTCAAGATTATTATACCCATTTTAATATTGGTATTACTCATTCATCCCTAATTCTCTCTCCTGCTCGTTCTTTCCAATCAAGCCAATTTTGAAAGAAAAATCTTACATCAAATTGCATACATCAACTTGAATCCCCTTCGAAAGAACAATACTAATAAAACCTCATAACCCACATTCTTTCAAGTAAATCACTCTGCACTTAGCCTAGCTAGCTCAAAAACAGTTCAGACTTAGTGAGTAGAACATCAAGAAATGTACATCAAATATAATGACAACATTGAATCATTTTTTTTGAAATCATTGAATCATTAAAAACATATAAAATTAAGAATAATAAGTACACATCCTTTTTTGAGCCATTCGCTGCAATAAAGGGACTTCCTTGAGTAATCAAGCCTTAATACGACAAATCTCAGCATTCAAAGGGACGCCAGATGCCCTATTCCACTCACCTGCAGCTAATTCAACTTTCTACAAACATGAAAGTTTAAACAAGCATGATTCACTTCCTACATTCACAAAACCCTAAATCGACGGAAAAGAAGAGAACATGTTAAAAAGCTGATGAGCGGTTTTAAGGTCGGATTCAACAAAAGAGTAAAGACAATCAAAGGCGTCGTCACCGGAGATATTGAAATCTTTTTACTTCTCAACATCGTAGATCGCATCAGCAGTAGTGAGAAGATCAATCACAGTCATCGTAATCTGAAAATGAGAACCGTCCGGTGCAAACAAATATATACAAAATCAACAACCAGTAATTGAAACCCTAACAAACATAGCAACTCATGGAGAAATTAACTTACCTGCAGAATGAGTGGGAGCGAATGGAGGCAAGAAGAGTGAATTGAGGAAAAGTGAACTCGCAGAAGCAAAAAAAAGCGAACTGAGGCAGAAAGTGAATGAGGCAAAAGCAAAAAGAGTGAACTGAGGCATGGGAAGCAAAAAAGCAAACAGTGATTTCAAAGCAAATAGTGATTTCACTATTCATTTTTATAAAATGAATAGTTCTCAACTCTTACACGCTTTTTATAGTTAAAGGATAGTTAAAATATATAGATAATAGATAATAGATTATATATATGGGTTTATATAAGATTGTATTTGTGTTATAATTGTGTGTAGTTTATAATATTTTGGATTTATAAATAATGTTATAATTCCAATTAAATAATGTTATACCTCCAATTAAACAATGTTATACTCCCAACTACATTATGTTATAAAACCAACTAAAAATAATATAACACACAATATACAATGTTATACTCTCAACTAAGTCAAATATCGAACTATGTCAAATGTT
The DNA here is from genome assembly GCA_000753965.2 of Amaranthus hypochondriacus. Taxonomy (NCBI): domain Eukaryota; kingdom Viridiplantae; phylum Streptophyta; class Magnoliopsida; order Caryophyllales; family Amaranthaceae; genus Amaranthus; species Amaranthus hypochondriacus. The sequence continues at coordinate 22,603 of JPXE02000071.1, read as the reverse complement.
CACAATTATAACACCAATTATATAATGTTATAATCCTAAATATAAGTTTTTATAACCCCGAATATACTATTCTATAACCCCAAATATATTATATTATAACGACAAATATATTATGTTATAACCCCAAATATATTGTTACTACACAATGTTTACTCCCAACTACATCAACCTATGTCAAATGTTCAAGTTATAATACCAATTATATTTTGATTATATCCCCAAATATATGAATATATAACCAAAAATGCTTTTATATAATTCTTCAAAAATTAGTCATAGTTGTCTTCTTCAATATCACTTTTTTCCACCATTAATGAACCTTAATTTTTGTTTAAACAAAAAAATCAGAAGAACCACAATAGCTTTTTATTACCTTCCCTCATAGTTCCTCCATTATTTCAGTACTTTCGCAATAAAAGAGATTAAGAAAAGTGAAAGTAATCAGTTTTGAAGGATGGCGTTCGAAATTCTGATACTGGTTTCTTCATATTCAAGAATAGGAGGAAGTTTTTCATGGAAATATGCAATTAAAGATGAAAGAAGCTTTTCATTCAATGCACCTCAATCATGACAGCAGTTATTCTTTATTCAGCCGGTCTTGGCCGAGACCGTCTCAGGATGAGACGGCCCAGCCCAACCCAGCATCCGCGCGCAATAGGAAAGAATAATGTCTGCAATATATAAACTTCCTCTTTTAAACCAGAAACTTCCATATTCAAAATTAGGAAACTTCCCATAATCAAAACTGCAACCATCGTGAAAATAGGAAAGAATAATCCTGCAATTTCTCTCAATTTCATCACAATCTCTGCAAATTTCTTCATTCGTTTCAAGAAACTACTCAAGAATGTCTGCAATGGAGGATTTAATGAATGAATTTGACATTGAAATGAGGTTACAAGCATCGAGAACACAACTTGAACAAATTGAAGGTGAATTTGACCAAAACCTTGTGTTTTAATGATGAACGATCTATATGTGAAATTCATATTCTTAACATTTTTCAGATTTGATGCTTGATGAAGATGTTAATGGTGAATTTGAGATGGAAATGATGGAGATGTATGATGAAGACGACGCAGATAACACAGGTATGATCAATTGTGCCTTTATACATTGAAGTTTTTTGATTAAAACACTCAGTTCTCAATGCGCAGAAGATCTTAATTACGATCTAAATTACGTTTAATGCATATATTACGATTTAATGCATATATTATACACTTTTAGTTTTGATTACGTTTAAATTATGCTTTTCAATTGTTCAATTATGCTATTTGCTTGCTCAATTGTTCAATTGTTCAATTACGTTTTGATTTCATTGATGTTTTCATATATGTATATTCAATTGCATTAGAATAACTTATACAGGTTCAATTAAATTTCTTAACACTTTCATTTTCATGATTAAAGTGTTCAGTTCTCCATTGCGTGATATTTAAAGCATACTTCATGATGTTCTGTTTCTACAAATTATGCTTCTAATATGTTCAGTTATGCTTCTAATATGCTCAGTTATGCTTTTAGAGAATTCAATTATGAATTAGAATAGTATACTACATTCAAGAAAAACTTTAATTGTCCATTTATATCAATCAGTTTTATGACTAAATGGATCAATTGTCCAATTATATCATTAAATTCTTAAGTTTCAGATATACCTCATGAAATACAATGTGTGCAAGCCGACCCCTTAGCTACAAGGACAGAATTTGACATAAGGGGATCATTGGAGGGTATGAGAGCAGGAAGTTGGGAGGAACTTGAACAGTTGTATCATGATCATTCTAGAGCAACGGGGTTTAGTGTTCGCAAATCCACCATAAGGAAAACAAATGGTGTTGTACACGAGAGATATTTTGTTTGTTCTAAACAAGGAACAACAGAGATAAAAACAAAGGAAACTGAGAAACAAAGTAGCAAGAGGAAATTAGTTCCAACCAAACGATGTGGTTGTGATGCTCACATAAGGATAAAACTAGATGTATGTAGTGGAGAAATATTTGTTAAGCAACATGTTGTGTCTCATAACCATGCTTTGGCAAGAGTAGAATGGCAATACTTGCAACAATCTGAGAGGACAACGACTTTGAAGGAAACAATGGAAACCATTGAAGGTTTTGAGGATGCACAAGTAACGCCTACTACAGCGTATAGATATTTGGCAAAACATGCTGGAGGGACGTCATGTGTAGGGCATACTTTACGAGATCATCTTAACTACGTAAACAGAATGAGAATGAAAGAAATTGAGGGTGGGGATGCTCAAACTGTGATCAAACAATTGATTGTGTTGGCACAAAAAGACAATGGTTTCTATTGGAATATGAAACTTGATGATGATGCAAAGCTTGTGGCACTTTTTTAGTGCGACTCTTTGATGAAAGAAGACTTCAAGATCTATGGGGATGTTGTCATCTTTGATACAACATATTGTACTAACAAATACAACCTGATTTGTGCACCAATAGTTGGAATAAATAACCATTGGAACACAACAATGTTTGGTTGTGCATTCATAGCAGACGAGAAAGTTGAATCATTTGTTTGGGTTCTTGAGCAACTAAGGGAAGCAATGGATGGAAAAAATCCAGTATCAATCTTCACGGACCAAGACGCAGCCATTGCAAGAGCAATAGAACAGGTATTTTTATAGTCTTATGGTTATCAATTTAATTTATATGAGTTTCAATTTTCTTCTTAAAGCCTACAGTTCCGTATCTGTTGTTATGTAGTCAATACAATGCGTTTCAATTTCATTGATATGTGTTTCAGTTTTACTTTTAAACCTTACAATTCCATATCTGTGTTTAGGTCTATCCATTCTCAAGGCATAGGCTGTGTTTATGGCATATATTGAAAAATGCAGTATCACATTATGGAGCATTAAAGTCAGATGCAAACTTCAAAGATGCATTTAACAAATGTTTGATGGGTTGTAGCAATGAAAGTGAATTCCAAAAATGTTGGGAAAACATGGTCGAAAAGTTCAAACTCAAGAGGAATAAAGCTTACTATAAGTGGTTTGATCGATTGTACAATATAAGAGACAAATGGTGCACTGCATTAAGCAAAGACTTTTTTTTCGGCTGGAATATTGTCTTCGCAACGAAGTGAATCCACAAATAATGCGATCGGGTTTGAAGCAACAAAAAGCACAAGCTTGTATCAATTCTTCAAAATATTTCAAAAAACTATAGAGAGATGGAGAGAAAGGGAGATTGCTTTAGAGTTCTACTGCACAACAACCACCCCCACGTCTGCATTTAGACTTACTGGTTTATTACGACATGCATCAGAGGTTTACACAGAAACATTATTTAGAGACTTTGAACAGGAATTCAAGATGGCAATATCATCTTCAATTGAACTGCTTGTCGACATGGGGGATAAAAAAAAATACAGGTACATTACTATTCAGTTTCGTTGTTAATTCAATCAATTCTCATTTTATAATACTCAATTTTATGATTATCTTATTTGTCAAATATCCATTACTTAGTCAAATAAAGTGTCTCAGTTTCATTGATAATAGCCTCAATTTGAATCTTAACAGCGTCTGGTTTGATGGATATAGTGATGTCAACATGCATGAAGTTCAATACACTAAACTCAATGACACTATACATGTTGATTGTACTTGTAAGAACTTTGAATCAAATGGATGGTTATGTTGCCATTGTTTACGCGTTCTACACCTGCATTCAGTGCAAAAAAATTCCATTTATGTATATTCTACCAAGGTGGACAAAGAATGCAAAGAAGGATATATGGGATACGCTTTATGGTAACCAATGCCCACCTACAAGCTTGGAACCTCCCAGAATTTCCACACTTACATGGAGACAAGGCATGGGGCGTAAGTTTTACAATCTTGTCTTAAAGTCACAAAGCAATGAAGAAGCAAGGAAGGTAGTAGAAACACTATACAAGGCAACAATTGATGAAGTTAACAAGATAACTGAAAAGAATACAAATGAAATTGAAGATGGGGCAGAAAATTCACAAGCATTACAGTTAACACAATTAAGAGATCCACAAAGAACGATCACAAAAGGGAGAAAAAAACGATTGAAAGGACATTTCGAAACGTCTCAGAAGAAAGGATCTAGTTCAGCTCAAAGGGACCCTGCCACACAAACAAGAAACAAACATATAATTTGATTCCATACCATTCCTTGTGAAAACATATACAACTTGTACATCAATTTTTTTCTTTTTGCATCAATTACATAGACCAAAATTTGTCAGAGATGTTATAGTTAAACATTACAATATGGAAGTGTATACTTTAAAAAAAGAAATGAGTACTTTAATATATGAACTGAGTACTTTAAGATGAAAATTGACTATCTTAAGATGAAAATTGAGTATTTTAAGATGACAATTGAGTATTTTAAGCGGACAATTGAGTATTTTAAGAGGACAATTGAGTATTTTAACATAACAATTTAAAAAGTTAACATTATAACATTACATTAAGTTAAACAAATATGGATTGTATAACATATCAATTGAGTATTTTAAGAGGACAATTGACTATCTTAAGATGAAAATTGAGTATTTTAAGATGACAACTGAGTACTTTAATATATGAATTGAGTATCTTAAGATGAAAATGAACTAACTATCAAGAGTTGCTTATCGATTACTTTAAGGTGAAAACTGATTAATTTAAGAGGAAAATTGACTATCTGAAGATAAAAATTGAGTATTTTAACATAACAATTTAAAATGTTAACATTATAACATTACATTAAGATAAACAAATATGGATTGTATAACACATCAATTGAGTATTTTAAGAGGACAATTGAGTATCTTAAGATGAAAACTGAGTATTTTAAGATGACAACTGAGTACTTTAATATATAAATTGAGTATCTTAAGATGACAATTGAGCATTTGAAGCGGACAATTGAGTATTTTAAGAGGACAATTGAGTATTTTAAGATGAGAATTGAGTATTTTAAAATAGCAATTTAGTAAGTTAACATTACATTACATCATGTAAACCAAATATGAGCCGTCATATATTAACATCAATGTTTACCACAAAAAATCAAAACAGTGATGTAAATTACAAATTGTTTACTATTTCTTCATTGTGATATTCCTCACCGGAACCAACTTGTTCCTGCTAGTTCTCTTTGTTGCCTTGTCCTCATCGATCTTCTTTTTCATCTCATGCAAACCCTTCAAAGCTTCCTCCTCCTTCTTTTGTGCATCCTCCTCTTTCTTCTTTTGTGCATACTCCTCCTTCTTTTTTGCATACTCCTACCTCTTCTTTTTTGCATCCTCCTGCTTCTTCTTTTGTGCATACTCCACTCTCAACTGCCGTTCAGCCATGATCAGTGGCCTCTTGACTTCTTTTTCTTTGTTGAACGTATCAACATTCTTCAACAGTTCATCTCTATTCTTATTCATATCGGACAAGACTAATCTACTACAAATTGACCCCCTGTACCTTATCCTGTTTTCGGATGAGGTTAGAGGGCCAAAATTCTTGTCACCCATAAATTGCTCCATGAAAAACGCAGCATAAACACCACAGTCGTTTGCTTCATTTACAGTCCAAGGCATCTTAACAATACTCAGATTGTAATCAAGCACTTCATCAGCACAAGGGTGTTTAAATACTTCAAGAAAATCAGAAAAACAGCCCACAATAATCTTATGCAAAATTGCTGCGTCTTTATATTCCTTTCTTCTCTTAATGTTGTCTAGGTAATGTACAACCTTGCTCCTTGTATCAACAACAAACACCACATGGTGTTGTTGTTTATCGAAAGTCATGGGAATGAAAAACTAAAAATAGAAAAAAGAAATACAATCATCAGAATTATATTTAAATCAATAAATTTCATGAATAACTCATTTAATTACTATGTTAGTTCCTTTTTCATAAAAAGTGACAGATTTAATATCATTATTGAGACAGATAATGTCAAAATTGAAAACAAATAATACGCATAAATTATAATGTAAAGTGCCTCAATAATCAATTTATGTCTGCAAATTCCATCAAACTAACTAATACCTAAATCAATATATACTCTTATATCTATCAATTATCCAAATATACATCCCAATTAAAGAAAGAGTATCAAAAAACACAATGTAAACATACCATATTTTTGAATTTAATTTCAGCGTTTGCATTCAAGATGTCCGCATGGAGCTGCCATGAATCAACAACCTCCACCTTCAATGCAATCACCTTCTCGTTATCCTTCTCATTCATCAACAACCCCAACGCACGCTATCAAATTAAAACAAAACAAAAATATATATAAAAATAAATACTACGTAAAATAAAGACGATCAAAAACTACCTCAAAAGAGGTGTGAACCACTTACACAGGGTTGTGTTGTGAACAGAAAAGCTTTAAATTGTTTATTGGGCAACAACTGCTCCTGCTTCCTCTCAATCATACACAAGTAGGCTGCCCAGCAATCAAGAATGACCCCCATAACCTGTGCATGGTTCTTCAAAGAAAATCCTTCGGCGCGTGAAACAGCATACAAATCTCCAAACGCAAAAATATCTTCACTGAAAACGAAGGAACACAAAAAGAGACGTAGTATTAAAACAAAAACAATGTAATGAACAGGAAAAAGCAAAACACCACCACATTAAGCGAAAAAGTATGGTTCATAGAACTCACTAGCTGTCCATTGTTTCCTCAAGCATGCAATAGTCAATCACCTCCTTCTCCAACACACAAAAATCTTCAAAAAGTTCCTTATTCAAAGTCATAAACTGGGACACGTACGGGACATCAACACCGCTTGGCCCCAGCTCAATCGAACAACAGTCCTTCAAAGCTGACGGAACATCCATAAGATCGGGCTCCCCCTCTTGGTTTTGGTCAGGAGTGGAATGCCCAGAAACAGTAGTTTCAACTACTACATTTTCTGAACAATTTGATTTTTTAATTAATTCTTCCACCAAAGCATCGATGGAAGACAGCCATTCATTGTCTTGGAATATCTGTTGAGTGACTGACACTACCCCTTCATCTTCGAATCTCTTTTTAGAAGCCTCGCACAACCTATCCATGTAGGTGTGCACGACTATATCGATGTCTCTTTTAAGCATCAAACATGCCTCTTCAACAGGCTATTAAAATGGCACAAATAATTAATATGTTAAATGACAGAATAACGCATTAAAACATACAATTTCAAAAATTAACACTATTGAAGTCAATCAAACACACTATAAATCTTTGACCTAACAGCATCACTTATCATTTTATTTCCCACAGTTTACAACTTAACACAAACAGTTATCAATTATCAATGTATTTCCCACAGCATCACTTATCAGTTATCAATTAATATGCTAAATGATAGAATTAACGCATTAAAACATACAATTTCAAAAATTAAACATTATTGAAGTCAATCAAACACACTATACATCTTTGACCTAACAGCATCACTTATCATTTTATTTCCCACAGTTTACAACTTAACACATACAGTTATCAATTATCAATTTATTTCCCACAGCATCACTTATCAATTATCAATGTATTTCCCACAGCAGTCAACACACCATCACTTATCAATTTATAACACACATTTAAACAACTTAACAACTTAGCAATTATATGTTTAAATTAATCTCAATTAATCTCAACTTAACAACATAAGTAAAACATATACACAACTTTAAAAAATTAAATATACTCACATCTTTGGCGATGGATTTGATTTCATAATCCTTCTTAACGCCATCAGGAATTGTGAACTTCAAAACATTGTTCACCTCGTCCTCACCACCAGCCTCACCCACAGGCAATTCTTTAACACCTCCAACAGAAAAATAATTAGTTACCTCACAAATCGGGAACCCGTCATCTAAAAGCAACCCATTACCGAAACCTCCCTCCCGCTCTTGGCAAAACCTGACCTTCAACATCTGATCAGTCAGGTTCTGGATCAGAGGCAGTGACCTTGGGTACCTCTGACCCTTGAATACCACACGATGACAGTACGCCACCAGTAAAATAATAGCACAACCATTCACAGTAGAATGGGTAGAACCAACTTTTAAGATACGAGCAATAGATGAGCCTAAAACAGAAAGTGTGTACTGACACCAATCGAACGACGAAATTGCAGAAACTACCTCCACAACCGGTAGCAAGTTGTACCGAATTTTGTTCTCCGGTAAAGGAGCTATAATAGCTGATCCAACATACAGTACAAATAACTGCTTAAACACATCACCTCCCTCTGGATAGTCCTTGAACTTATCCAGTACCATGTGAGTCTTCAGATCCTCATCATCCCCTACCCCAAAAAACCGCCTCCACCTTGATACAAGCTCTTTATTGTTGAACACTGATTGTATTAGATTCCTTTGATTAATCGGCAACCCCAAAATATCATGAACGTCACCAGGAGAAAGATAATACTGCCTTTCCAACTTATCGGTTTTGATCCATTGTACCCAACCGTGAGGATCAAAGTTTGAAACCAGGTATGCTAGAATACCTGGTGGGTATTTGGTGATCTTAATTTCCAACATCCCACCAAACCCAACCTCTTTTACAGATTCCATTTGCTGTTTCGTTAAGACAACCTTGTCCCCATCCGCCGACCGCAAAAACGACCAAATTTTGCAATTTGTTCTGATTTCCTTCTCAACCCTACGCACACAAATTTTACAAGAATACAATTCCAAAGTTATCACTGTCAATTAATACAATACATGCATCAATTATTCACTTATCTTATTACATCTAGTTATACAAGGCAACATGCAATACATACAATTCCACACTTATCACTATCAATTAATACCATACATGCATCAATTATTCACTTATCTTATTACATCTAGTTATACAAGGCAACATGCAATACATACAATTCCACACTTATCACTATCAATTAATACCATACATGCATCAATTATTCACTTATCTTATTACATCTAGTTATACAAGGCAACATGCAATACATACAATTCCACACTTATCACTATCAATTAATACCATACATGCATCAATTATTCACTTATCTTACTACATCTGGTTATACAAGGCAACATGCAATACATACAATTCCAAACTTATCACTTTCAATTAATACCATACATGCATCAATTATACACTTATCTTATTTACATCTAGTTATACAAGGCAACATGGAATACATAAACAACACATGTATAATCATTCACTTAACTCCTTCAATTTTGATGATAACTATATAAATTATACAAAACAACACAAAGAACTACATAAAAAACCAACATGCATTTTCAGAACTTATCACTGTCAATTAATACCATATATGCATCAATTATTCACTTATCTTATGTGGAATCTAGTTATACAAGCCAACATGGAATACATAAACAAAAACATCCATCACACATACATCAATTCTATGGAAAGATAAATGAGCTAAGTTTCAGATCTATAACAGATACATCTAACAATTATGGAGGTATAACTTACGGTCCCTCCGGAGTTGAAATTACTGCAATTTGTTCTTTCATTCTATTCCTAGACTGTTTAGCCTTCGCAATAGGATTTTTTGAAGAATCAGACATCTTCTTTTTGATTTTACCACTCTTCTTTGATAGTCCTTGTTGCTTTACAATGGCTGCCAAAGATAACTCCTCGTCCTGTTTCTTAACTCGAGGCTTCACCATTGTTTATAAGAAACAAAAACACTACAAAAACATGATAAACAGAGGAAAAAGACAACAAAATCAATAAATGTGTGAAATCAAAAAAACAAAAAAACGAAAAAGGAGAAACAATCAAGAACGAACGCGAAAATGATGAAGAACATCAAAAATGACTAAACATAAGACGATCACATCCAAAAAATAACGATGCATTACCAAAAAAAAAAAGAACAATTCGTTACCAGTAAATTTTGAGGTAGAACGAAAATGCAGCAAGAACGAAAATGGAGGAAAAACGAAAATGGAGGAAGAAGAAGCAAGCAGGAAAATGGAGGAAGAAGAAGCAAGAAGGAAAGTAAATTGATTTGAAGGTTGCAGTAATGGCAGTTTTCAAATCAGGAAGGAAGTTTAAAAGATTTCCAAAAAAAAAAAAAGAAAAAATGGAAAGTTTTTGTGTTCTTTATTTTATTTATTTTTTTTTTAATTTTCCAAAAATAGTAACCCTTGTATTGTGGGCTGTGTATGAGATGTCTTTGCCATAGACCGTCTCATAGGAGAGACTTCAATAAGGGCTTATTAGATTTATTGGACAATTTAGACCCATTTGCACTGTGTACGTGATTAAGCTATTTGTGATCTCAAAATGAATATATATAGAATTGGCACCATATAAACATGTGTTTTCAATTCGTTCTTAAAAATATTATTAACGAATCATTTAGTAGTCGATATTACATGGTGTTTGTTGGAACGTGCCCTCAAAATTACAAGAGGACCATACATATATTATAGTATCCAAAGCGTACTGGAGTAACAAATGAAGTACTACACAAATTAGTTTTCAAAACAACTTAAACACTTGAATCTTCGTTGAATTTTCAAGATTCTGATCTTATTCTTCCCGCTCCACTGCCTTTGGACTGAGGAGGAAGAATTAGTGCATAGAATCACGGATTCTGAAGAAACGTACCACCAAATCAACTGCAGCTAATACAGTTGATCGATAATTACTTCGATAAAACCAACATTCCAACTTTATCTTAAAAGTACAACACTAGTTTCTAAAATTAAGACGTTCCTCTGATTCCGCTAATCAAATTGCTGCCTAAGATGCATCTCCGTCTCACTTTTCCATGTCGCGTGAGAAGATTGGCCTCTCATTCTCTTGACCTTCTCCTTGTCTTTAACGGTAGATCCTCTGTTTTTGGAGTCACCTAAAGCACTGCATTGCGGACAAACCCACCCAGTAGAAGTAGAATAGGTCTTAGGTATTCCACATTGCAAGCACATGCTGAAACAAAATTCATATGTATGACTTGATCAGAAGAAAATATTACAAGGTGAACAGTGATATAAATTTACAACACCCTCCCCCCACACCCAAGAAAATAAAATAATAATAATAATAATAATAATAATAATAATAATAATAATAATAAAAGCCCAGTAATCGCTATAATATTAGTCAAAGATACATAAATGATGGAAGTCGTAAATGCCTTCTTCGGCATTAGCTTCACATCTCTAGTCTCTTGTATTTGCATAAGCGCATCTTTTCATCTCTATACTTATTTTTTTGGCCTCCCCCATGTTGGGATCTGATGTAAAATCAGTCCAAGACAACTCTTTTTTCAAAGCCTATAGTTCCTAGTGATCAAGTTCTAGAAGTTCCTACTGCAAGTCCTTATGGTGTGTTTATGTCCAAGTCATTTCAAGGAAGTCTTATTGATTCTTACATGGTTCATGATCCATTTGATTCTGGTCTTTTGGTTAGTTGTCCCATTTGAAATTAAGGGTTGCTTGTTCTCTTTCATTCGTGCATGTGTAAGTGTTGGGCCTTTGGAGTTGCTAATTTATGTTGCAAATGAAGTTGAATTATTGTCTTAAGTTCATTGAAGTAGCCGAAATAGTACATTAAGCACCAAGAGTTTACAAGAGCTTTTTGATTGAATTGATTGAATTAGAAGGAGTTATGGTAGCTTTTAATTCGTAAGTTACGGAGAGTAATAACATGATTTATGAGCTGATTATTTAGCAAGGAAGAAGTGAACCATCAGCCATTAATTCAAGCATATGAGCAGCTAAGAGTCAAGTATTGGAAGCATCAAAAATCCCCATTTAGTTCAGCAACACAACTTTTATGATAGAAAATACAGTTATTGCCCATTATTAGATGTTTTATTGCAAGAAATAAATGTTTTTGCACTTGATTAAAAAAAATGCATGGTTGTTGGTGTTTGGTGTTCTTAGCCGTGAGTATGTAGAGAATTTAGGAGTTCATTTCAGCATTTTAAAAGTTGTAATAAGTACTCCAATAGTTAGTACTTGATTGTGATGCTTGGTTGTACTTGTAAAAACCTGAGTATTAAGTGTTTTTGGTATGTCTTTTCTTGCTGTGTTTCATGGCTATATAAGGCCATTTTCACATCAATAAAATCAAATTATGACTTTAAGAATTAAGCTTGTACTTGCCATTTCCTTGACTTAATGTTAAGTTAAAAACAAAACAAAATAAAATAAAATAAAAAATAAAAAAATATTAGAGTGTGGACTCTATTTTGATGACTTAAGAGTATTTGTGAGTAATCCAAATGTTTTAAGTAGTAATACCCAACTTTTAAGTGAGTGCTCCTTGAGTTGGTATTGCACCTAGTAAGTTGATTTAGTATTCCTCTTTTACATATCCCTGATATTCAAGTGAGTATTCCTTGACTATCTATCCTTTCATATTTCTTTCTCTGAAGTTTTTCTCTTTCTTTTAGGACTCTTAATGAAACCAACCAAGTTCTCCAAGAACCTCTCAAATTTTGAAACCGTATAAAAAAAGACTTCAAAACACAATTACCTTTCATACCTAGACCTTCTAAGATCATATACATTCACTTCTTTCTTATCTCATCCATTTAGCCCCATTTTTATTATCTTACTCTACTTGGTTATACATCAAGATCAGAAAGAATATATATTGTATAACAACTATGTCACCAACTCCATTCAACAATGATGCTACCATATAAGGAAAATTTCTCATAAAAGTTGTGCTGTGAAGTGTGAGATTGGCTAAAATAAAACACTATGAACAGACTAGATGAAGTTTAATAGGATTAGTTAACAAAAGAAATGCTTGGTATGCCCCATCATTAAGCATACTTGCCTGCGCACTAGAGAGAAAATATGTAGAGTACCTTGGGCTTTTCTGAGGCTGAGTTGAAGTAACATTACCCTCATTATCACTCCTTACTCGCTCACGTATTCCAGTTACATGGGCTTTTGCCTCTACCACAGCACCTACAAAAATGATAACATTATATTATACTATATATATTTACTGACAAGTTAAATTGATAACAAACAAAAGAGAATCCATTGAGTGCTGTTAATAAAGCATATACATCTTACAAGTAAATGTAAATGAAGTATCTTAACATCTAATCGCAAAAGAAAATTCAATGTCAAAATGTCTGCTTCCACATCAAAATCCTTTTTGCACCCTACGATTCACGTTAAAATTCTAATCGACTGATTCACAAAGTATCAGTCTTCTAGGCTGCAACAATTCAAAAGAACTATTTCAACAAAAACTATGGAGCTCTATTACACCAACTTAAATGGGTACTAATACTACTACCAGTTTAGAAAACATTTGCACACAAAATTCCACAAGTGCTTAAGAATGCTATTAAAAGTGGTGACATGGTGTAAAAATGCGGCAACGGTCACGATCGGAGTAAGGAAACCATGATGTGGTAACAGAAGTGATGTGTATCGTAACGCCTAAATAACAATCGAAACAATAAAATACCCCTTGATACGGCTCATAACGCGATTGTTTTACACATTTACAATAAGGAAAATATTGGTACATTGTGACATTGCCTTTGAAACCTTTACAATGCAGCTAACGATGCGGCTTTGTTTTAAAACTATGAGCAGTGAAAACTTGAAAGATTTCTTTACAATGTCTCTTTTGGATGTTTTCAGTCATTAAACCAGGATGGCATTAGTTCTTCCAGTAAACTGACATAGAAATTAGCCCTTCGACCATCATTATAAATACTAATCTACTCCCCTAGCTTCACCAACCTCTTCCTCACCTTTGGAGCTAAGGTGCTCATGTCTCTCAAGTTTTATCTATAATAACACAATTTTCCATTCCCACCGGCCACCACATCCAGCATTCTACACACCATCTGATTCAACATGTTTTCCTTCATTAACACGGCTTCATAATCAAATTTCTTCAAATTCATGAAACATGATCTAAGATTCAAAGTAAGGGCATTTCTGCTCCCATCTTCACCACATTTCCCATTATTCATCATGATACTTGACCTTTAATAACTATTCATTCTTTTCTATTGATCTAGCCATCAATTTTGAACCAAAACCATCAATTTCAAACTAACTTATCTTCAATACATACAAGAATAATGCTGCACAGCAAATAACAAGATCCATACAACTAGATTGAACTCAAACTCATAGAAATCTACACTCAGGTTGGAAATTTGTTCGGGTTAGAGCAAGCGCCCAATCTACCAAATGTGAAGGTGTTGTCAGCAACATAAGAGGCTCTTCGATGTGTCATGCCATCATGGTGATGGTGCAACGAAGAACGTGACTGTGGTGCACCAAAGGAGCCTTGGATTGTGCCTAGAATGAGGCAAGGCTCAAATGAAGGTGTGCTCGATCGACGCGTAAAGCAGCAGCAGCAAACAGAAGGTCTTGAAGAGCAAGAAACAGTGGTTCAACAGGGGAAGCTCAGATTTCAGAAGGTCCTGATGGTTTACTTGACTGGTCAAGCAAAGGTGGCTAGGTCGAGCGGCTCATCAGAGGCCCAAATATTGTGCATTCCATTTTGTTGCGGGTTTTTCATTGGGCTTCAAGGGTTTGGTCCTAAGGTTTCTAATATGTTCTTGGTTATATAAGAGAGTCTTAGAACATCATTATTTAGGAGTATGGGATTAAGGCAATACACATGAGAGAGGCTGGGGTTTGAGAACCATTAGAGTTTCTTCTTTGCATTAGATTGTGGGTGACATCCATTGTTGAATGGAATCACTATCTTGAGAGCTTGTTCTCAAGTGTGTATAGTTAGTCATTAATGTATTGTTGAATAGATTAATGAAAATAATCATCTTTTGAGGGGGAGGTATCCATAGATACCTCATAAACACATTGTGTTGCTTGTTTTTGTTCTCTTTGTTCTTGCTCAGTTTTTCACTCAACTTCTACTCATTATACTACCATTGTAGGGTCCAAGTTATTCTCTTTCAATTGCTATCAGAGCTTGGTGTATTTCTTTGGGGTATTGAGTGAGGGTAAGCTTGGAGATAGCTAGAAGAGAGATGGTAGAAGTTGAGAAGTGTTTGGATGGTTTGTTGAAACTTTTAGGGTATGTTGAAACTTTTGAGGAGAGAAAAACGGTAGGTGGGCAAGAGATGGAGAGTTTGCTAATGGAGTTCTCAAGAGAGAAGGAGAACTTGTTAACAATGTTGGTAAAGCAAAGGCTAGTGATAGAGTATTTGTTGTTGAGAGTTGAAAAACTTAAAGGAGCTACTAGGGGTAGTATCAATGGTGGGGAAATACCATCTATGGAGGTCGATATGATTGTTGATGAGAGTCCATCTATTGGGGATGGTAAAATCATTGGGGAAAGTCCATCAAAGAAAGGTAATGAAGAGAAAATCGAAATCAAGAGGGCAAGCGTTGGGTATGGGGATAAGGTGTGCTATCATTGCAACAAGAGAGGCCATATCAATATATTTGCAATAAGTTGAAGAAAGATCTTCAAAGCTTGAAGCTTTTGAAGAAGAAGCCAACTATGGAGGTTAATGATTATGAGAAGCTCAAAGGGAAAAAGAAAGAAGTTCCATTTGAGAAGGTCAACAACTTTGAAGAAAGGGGTTGTAGAGAAGAGTGAGCTCCCAAACCTTAACGATGAAAGCCTTGTGATGAAGGCTAATTGTGATGTTGATGATGATTATGTGCTAATGGCAAAGGGGTGCTTAGTGCACTTAAAGGGTGTGATGGGCAACAATGGCCATGTGTTGCTAAGGAGTGGAGACTTACACCATGTTGAGAGAAATGCAACTCATGTCACCAAGGAGAGTGACATTTGTTGATGGTGACCACAATAATAGGTGGTGCACAAAGAAGGTCATTGATGAGTTTGGTCTTGAGGGGGAGCCAAGACCCAAGTCATATGTTGAGGTTGTGATTGGAACACTAAGGAAGGTGGCATTTGGTGTAGATTTGGCCTTGAGGGGAAGATTGTTAGAGCAAGAGCCCAATCTACCAAATGTGCAGGTGTTGTGAGTAGGGATGATCACGGGTACAGGACCCTGTTGGACCCGCCCAGGACCCGCCCCCTTTTTAAAGGTCTGGGTCTTATTTTTTGAGATCCGGGTCGGATCTGAATCTGAAAAATAATTGGCGGGTTCGGGTTCGGGTCCGAGTCCAAGATTTGGACCCTAGACCCGCCCCTCGAACCCTTATAAATATTAAATTGTCTATTTCTATATGTTTTCTACGTATGAATTCTGCCCCAACACTTATTTTCTTTTCATATAATCATAATACATATAAATAATATATATGCTCCTTGCTAAGTGCTAACCTAATTACCCTCATTTCATAGACTCGAACTAGTGTTTATAATAGAATTTAAGCGTATATGGATGACGCTATGCGACTTTAGATGTTAAATTAGTATTAAATATTTGTAAAACACGATAATAACTCTCTTACAAATATACAAAAAATATAATGACTTACAAATAGTTTAATTTTGACAAATCAAAGAGACTTTTAAGGACCCATCATATTCGGAGGGTCTGGGTCTAGGTCTGAAAATTTTGGACTCTTAGGATCCGGATCCGGATCTCAAAAAATTAAAAGGGTCTGGGTCTAGTTGGACCCGCTCCAAACCCGCCCTATGACCATCGCTAGTTGTGAACAACATATGAGGCTCTTCGATGTGTCGTGGTTATGGTGCAACGAAGAACGTGAGTGTGGTGCCCCAAAGGAGCCTTGGGTTGTACCTAGAACGAGGCAAGGCTCAAATGAAGGTGTGCTCGATGGAGGCGTGAAGCAGCAGCAGCAAACAGAAGGTCTTGAAGACCCGCTCAACCGATCGAGTGACCTGGCTCGGTCGAGCAAGATACAGTGGTTCAACAGGGGAAGTTCAGAAGATCCTGATGGTTTGCTCGAGTGGTCGAGCAAAGGTGGCTCGGCCGAGCGGCTCACCAGAGGCCCACCCAAATATCGCGTATTCTATCTTGTTGTGGATTTTTCATTGGGCTTCAAGGGTTTGGTCCTAGGGTTTCTAATATATGCTTGGCTATATAAGAGAGTCTTATAACATCATTAGGTGTATCTGTATGGGAGTGAGGCTAAACACATGAGAGAGGCTAAAGTATTAGAGTTTCTTCTTCTTTGTATTAGATTGTGGGTGACATCCTTTGCTAAATGGAATCACTATCTTGAGAGCTTGTTCTCAAGTGTATATAGTTAGTCATTAATGTATTGTTGAATCGCAAATTGTTGTGAGAGACCGTCTTTTCAAGAGACGCATTAGATATATGGGCTAAATAGTCCAATTGATACAAATTAAAGAGAAAATGAGAATGTGGGCTTCTTGTTTTGAGGTCGTCTCTATGAAAAACGGTCTCTCACAAGAGTAGTTATGAATCGCAATAGAGTAATGAAAGTAATCAACTTTTGAGTGGAAGGTAACACATTGTGTTGCTTGTTTTTGTTCTGTTTTTTCTTGCTTTGTTTTTCACTCAACTTCTACTCATTGTACTACCATTCACCCTGAAATTCTATATCAGTTCGTAATGAAAGTTATTGTTGAATAGAGTAATGAAAGTAATCAACTTCTATTCTATATCAGTTTGTAATAATTTCCACCAAAAGCAAGCTCAAGCTAATTAGGTCCTCATGT
>JPXE02000070.1:69402-94858 GCA_000753965.2 Amaranthus hypochondriacus | reverse complement strand
GACCCCACACCACCTTTAATAGCCGTGAAAACCCAAATGGGACATCTAAAATGATTCAGAGGGAGTATACCAAATAGTGTTGTGTGTCAAGTTTCATGCATAACAAACCAAGTTTAAGCTATTTTACGCGCAAAAGTGACAAAAATCCTTCAAAACCTTTCAAAACGCAACTTAACACTTAATTTCAAGCATATGACAATTATTTTTGATTCTAACTACTTCAACACAATAATATATACCAAATAGTGTTGTGTGTCAAGTTTCATGCATAACAAACCAAGTTTAAGCTATTTTACGCGAAAAAGTGACAAAAATCCTTCAAAACCTTTCAAAACGCAACTTAACACTTAATTTCAAGCATATGACAATTATTTTTGATTCTAACTACTTCAACACAATAATATATACCAAATAGTATTGTGTGCCAAGTTTCATACATAACAAATCAAGTTTAAGCTATATTACGCGCGAAAGTGACAAAAATCCTTTAAAACCTTTAAAAATGCAACTTAACACTTAATTTCAAGCATATGACAATTATATTCGATTCTAACTACTTCAACACAATAATATGTACCAAATAGTGTTGTGTGTCAAGTTTCATGCATAACAAAGCAATTTAAAGCTATTTTTACGCGTGAAAGTGACAAAAATCCTTCAAAATCTTTAAAAACGCAACTTAACACTTAATTTCATGCATATGACAATTATTTTCGATTCTAACTACTTCAACACAATAATATATACCAAATAGCGTTGTGTGCCAAGTTTCATGCATAACAAACCAAGTTTAAGCTATTTTACGCGCGAAAGTGACAAAAATCTTTCAAAACCTTAAATAATTCATACCTTGTGAATCAATTAATTCAAATGTATTCCTTCCGTGTGATCTACACGCATATAACCAACATCTTCATCATCTTCATTCACCGATTTTGGATTGATAAAGGGTGGGGAATCTTCAAAAGCATTATATTTTTCCTCATCCTCAACATCACCTATACCAAGGATACTTCTTTTTCCCGGTAACACAATAGACCATTTTTTATCATAAGGGTCTTCAATGTAAAATACTTGGTTGGCTTGTTTGGCTAGTATGAATGGCTCCTCACTATCACGCAAACGATCGAAATCTACAAGAGTGAATCCACAAGGGTCGTCATTTTTAACGCACCGTCGACTATTATCCACCCACTTGCATTTGAAAAAACCCATAGTGAAAGTACAATAGTTAAGCTCCCATATTTCATGCTATAGGTTGGCTAAGTCTCGATCAATAACCAAACTAAAAGCACACAATTGACTTGCTGTTTGTTTGTAAATGAAATGTTTTTGGTGTTTTTTGTGGGTTTTGTAACAAGAAAAATTAAATGGGATATGTTGAATTAATCAACTAAGAACGGCTGAACCAAAGTTTAATTCGATACAGTCACACCACGAATTAAAACAAAGGGCTCCTAAGAACACATTCAATCTTTAGCCAAAAGAATGAAAAGCATAGGAACTTCAAGATACTTTAACTAATCCAAGTTAAAAATAAATTGCAAAGAAACAACAAAGAATTGCTCAAATGGTTGTTTGTATTATCAAAAGTTGATTTTTTACAAGAAAGCAAGCTAGTCTTTTTATACTAGTATTCAGCACCTAAACTAAGAATACAAAGATTACAAAGATATTGCAAATAAATTCAGAATTGTATGATGTTGGTAACGTGTACAATGCAGCCTTGATTGCAAATGATTTCTTCAATCTTCAATGGACTATTTGTGGCTGAAACATGGAGGATATCTTCTTGAAAATTCTCTGATCATATTCTTGAAACATTAGCTCACATTTTTGGCTGATTTGTGCATCCAAAGACTACAATTGCAAATCAGATTTTTTTGTATTGATTTGGCTTGATCTTGCAAATCTCCTCAAATATTCTTCATATATCTTTGGTGTATCTTTTGATTTTGGCTGATTGATATTATTGGTGTTTTGTTTGGCTTTGATTCTTGCTTCACAAGCTTCATCATTTCGAACCAATTGAGCACTTTTATATTTAAAGACTCGACAAACGAAAAACAAAAATTACAACTCAACTAACTAAACATGAAAAAATGATTAAGCTTGATCGTTTTATTGTAAAAGAAAATATAACAAAAAGACTAAAATACTCAAAATAAAATAAAAGATTCTAATAATGATACAACTCAATACTCGAAATAAAAATAAAATACTCAATTAATAAAACGACTCAAATACTCGAAATTAAAATAACAATGAAAAGACTCAATTAGAAAAGACGCAAGATAATTTTGAACTGAAATGTGAACTAAGAGATTAGTGTTTATTTTATGAACCTAAAATAATCTAAAAAATAGCTTAAAGCTTAAAGAGAACCATACCCAAATGTTGAACAAGTTGATATTTGGAATAGTTAATATTGGGCTGGGTTGATCTACATAATTTCATGTACCCGCCCGTAGTATACCGATTTAGCATCAACCGGCGATTGATCCTTGGCACTCGCGTAAAAATGTAGATGATGACAAAATAGAAACTCCACTATTCTGCAGATACGATGACTTCTTATCTTGACCCTCAGTCCAAAATGTGAACCCATTGGCATCGTAATCCTCATATTTGTTGACATCATCACGAGGACCAAAAGCTAACCACATAACAATTTCAGATACACCCTTTAGGTCTTCACATATTACTCGATTATGAAACCAATCAATAAACGTCTTGTTATGCAACTGCATCAATGCCCTATCACTTTTAGAAGGATATTTTGCGCGCAATATATCAAAATGCTCATTCAAAAAAAGATGAACTTCTGAAATATGATGCAACACATACAGGTGTGCTTGTAGAAGACTATCCCGAAAAGGTGTTATTGTTTTGGAGCCAATTGTTCCTTTTTCCTCAAGTCTTCCTTCATGTCGAGAGGTGGGAAGTCCAATAGGGTTTGCCATAGCCATATACTCGGCTATAAAATTACCAATCTCATTGCTTACAGTGCCTTGAATCAACTCCCCTGTGGTTGTGCTGGATTCCTCACTTTGTTTTGTAAAACACCCATGTGTCTCTCAAAAGGATAACACCACCTTAAAAAAACTAGACCCAAAAGCTTGATTTCACGAACGAGATGGATAATAAGATGAACCATTATGTCAAAGAAAGAAGGTGGAAAATACATCTCAAACTTGCATAAAGTTACAATCACGTCGACTTGAAGAGCATCAAGTTTAAAGGGATCAAGAACTTTACTACAATTTGTGTTGAAGAACGAACATAGCTCGGTAATAGCATATCTCACATGTTTTGGCAATATTCCACGTAATGCAATCGTTAAGAACACTTGCATCATTACATGGCAATCGTGAGATTTCATGCTTCCCAACTTCAATTCACCATTTAGGGCCACAAATCTCTTCATGTTGGATGAGTACCCAGACGGAACCTTAATGCCATACAAAGACTCACAAAAGGCCCGCTTCTCTGCTTTGGACAGTGTAGCAAGCTAGAGACAAATAAACTTTTTCACTACTCATCTTCTTCTTACCGACCTTTCCCTTGCTACTACTACCAACTTCATCAGCTTAACCTGTGCCCACAACTCCGGACGAATACCCTTACATTCAAAGTAATTTTGCACGGCCTTAACATCCTTTGTCTTACCCGGAATGTTCATGAGAGTCCCGAGTATGGCATCGCATACATTTTTCTCTATATGCATAACGTCAAGACAATGCCTAACCTGTAGATCTCTCCAATATGGACGCGTCCAAAAGATTGAATTTTTTTTTCCACAGTCGGTCTTCACCCCCCTTGTACTTGCCTTGTTTTACCAAATACAGTCTCAACCCCCTAAACATGTTCGTAAACCTCATAACCGGTCAACGGTCGACGAGCTACACGGTCCTCAACCTCCCCGTTGAACATCTTCTTCTTCTTACGGTATTGGTGATCTCGTGGGAGGAAGTTTCGATGGTTCATGAATACATGTTTGCACTTAGGAATCCTCGTGGATTCCATGTCATCAATATATATTAGGCACGCTTTCTTCCCTTTGTTCTTATACCCTGATAATTTTCCATATGTCGGAAAATTGTTAACGGTGCATAAAAGCATTGCACGCAAGGTGAACTCCTCATTAGCATATGCATCAAAAACGGAAACTCCTTCATCCCACATCTTTCTCAAATCCTCAACGAGAGGTGCAAGATATACATCTATGTCATTGCCAGGTTGCTTAGAACCTGAGATAAGAAGGGAAAGCATAATGTACTTACGCTTCATACACAACCAAGGTGGAAAATTATAGATCACTAAAAGTACCGACCAAGTACTATGTTGAGAATTAAGATTGCCAAATGGGTTCATTCTATCCGTGCACAGTCCAAGCCTTAAATTACGAACTTCATCCCTTAAAGTCTTGTGCAACCTATCAATACTCTTCCACTCCGATATTATTGGAAGATACCACAATACCTTAGCCGGGGGCCCTTTAGCATCCTGAGCCCCTTTACGCTTGTAACGCGATAACCCACACCTAGGACACTCTTCTAAGTTCTCGTTTTCATTCCGATACAATACACAATCATTCGGACATGCATGAATCTTCTGGTACTCTAACCCAAAAGGACACATTAGTTTTTTGGCATAGTATGTCGACTTTGGAAGTTCATTTCCCTCAGGAAGCATCTCACCTAACGCTTCTAATAACATTGTGAAACTAGTGTCACTCCAATTGAATTTTGACTTAATGTTGAAAATTGTCAAAACTGCTGTAAGTTTGGTAAAATTTGTACATTCAGGATACAAAGGATTTTTGAGAAGCCTCTGTCAACAAGTCAAATACATGAGGAAGTTTTTCCTAACTGATCCCGACTCCCTCCATCATCTCATCAATATGATCCACATCCTCATCGACATTCTCTTCATCAACACGATCCACTACATCCTCATTGACATCGGCCACATTATTGACATCCTCAACAACACTCTTTTCCTTGTAAACTCTCTCCCCACCATGCCAAACCCAAACATGATATTGAGGCCTAAACCCACGTCGAAGTATGTGCTCCCTAAGGATATAAACACTATCTACCTTTGATACATTGCCACAATTGATACATGGGCAATAAAAACCAACTCTCCCCGTCCTAATTTGATGTTCAACCGCAACACTACAAAATTCTAATACGCCATCGATACCTTTAGAGAAGTTTCGTCCTTGAAACTAAAAGGTAAAGGGTTTTTTGTAAAACAAATCAAATACCTTTAGAGAAAACATTTCTTAATTGATATCGAAAATTAAAATCAAAATAAAAAGGAAAAACATTACTTGTTCAAAATATCGATTGCGCGACATAATCTGCCATTATCGTGAAAATTCTACAATTTCTTGATTTCTAGTTTCAAGGATCAGAGTAAAGGTTGATCAGGTCTTTACTCTAACTTGATTTCTACTATCAACGGTAAAATTTTACAAGAAGGCAAATCATTGGCTCAAATCTGTAAAAGGTTTTCTTTAAAATGGTAAAGATTTCTTTGAAATAATTATTGGTTGACTCTTGTGCAAATCGATTCTCAAACTAAGTTGAGGTCGTCAAATTCATAACATGATAAGTATCAACACCCAACATAATTTCTCATTCTCCCAATAGTAATGTCCTACATTCCTTTGCTTCGAGTTGCTCTCAGCATGAAATTTCGCATTCGCCTTTTATCCCGAACAAAATGATTGGCACATCATTATTCAATACAACTTTATTTAATTATTTCTCCATTAGACACCTATCTATCAACAACTTTGTTCAAAATTAAGTGATTCAATACTTTTCCCCAATCTTAAGATAAAACTTCCAAGCAACATAATCTTTTATGATTAAACATCAACGTACATGGAGAATATCAATACACATACAAATTTATTCATCAGGAATTTCTTTTAACACTGTAAATCCGTATAATCCTTTGGTTGACTTCAATCATGACCCATAAACATTTCCTTAATTAGGTTTCTTTACTTCTGGTGCACTCAAACTCGTTTCATATGCATCCATATTTCTGAGATATTGTTATACTCACGAATGATATATATATATATATATATATATATATATATATATATATATATATATATATATATATATATATATATATATATATATATATATATATATATATATATATATATATATATATATATATATATATATATATATATATATATGTATATATATATATATATATATATATATATATATTATATAATATATATATATACATATATATATATATATAATATACATATATATATATATATATATATATATTAATATATATATATATATATATATATATATATATATATACATATATATATATATATATACATATATATACATATATATATATATACATATATATACATATATATATATATATATACATATATATATATATATACATATATATATATATACATATATATGTATGTATTCACCATACGTACCTACTTTACAACTCATTTTTTCAACTCTTCAGATTCAACCGCAAATACCTAATCCATATTGATTATTCTTACTAACATATATACAATTTATAAATTCAATATCATATACAATATAAGTTCATTCGTTCACCAATTAAACTCATCTTATTTCTCATAACCTCTAAACGCATCATCTAATCCATTCAACTTCCGCATAAAACATTATCATCATTGACACCTGACTACCCTAAGCATAAATATGAAATATCCACTATCAATCACTTTCAAGTAATAAAATTTTAGATCATTAAAGTGAATTAGTAAGTCAATTTCCTCAACGCTTGTAACTTGTAACTTAATTTCACTGAATTAGTAACCTCAAATTCCTCAACGCTCAGATGTGAACATCCGTGTGTACCCAAAATTAAACCATGCTCTGACCAAGTGTAACAGACCGAAACTAACCAGCTGCTTAAACATGCTTAAATATAATTGATGCGGAAGCTTAACACTTAAATCGGGCTATTACGTCGATGATATTATCTTTTACTTAACTAACTATATTATCCAGTAAGCACCTATTAAAAATTTTGAATACAGGAGTTTACAACATTTTAAATATGTATAAGAATTTCATAAAGAGTATTTAAAAATAAAATAAAGTTCTGCAGAAATTCCGGCAGAGTTCCGTTTGTAAATCGGATAATCCAAATTATTTCTTTTTGACTTAAAAGTCACCCTGCAAGCATAAAACAATAATTTTAAAATATCAACCAACCAGTGTCACAGGCGCCAACTGTTTCAAAATCACATCACCTCGTAGATCGGAAACTTTTCACAAATAATCTAAAATAAGCTCCAAAATATTTTTAAATAAAAGATTTATTTTACTTATATTCTATTATATGAATGGATGAGATTGCTTTGTTGATTACCGATCTCCGTGCGCATTCAGCTACCGTTGACTTCAACAATCTCTAAATTTGTCCCCCACCAGGACAGTTTCAAAGAACAAAACCACATAATCAGCTTATGCTGAGTACACATTTATATAATTTATCTTAATGATTATTTGTTATTATTCTCTTGATTCGATATCAAAGTTTTAATTATAAGTCCTAATAGAATAAACAGTGTCTTATTAATATCTTAATTCCACTCACAACCGTTTAGTCGGTAGTAGAGGTCTGAGGTCGTCACCCCAGAAGTTTTATGCTTGCAAACTGCCAAGCCAGTTCCATATCCGCATGCCGCCTCGGGTTATCACGAACATGCACTCTTACCCGGGGTCATAAAGAATGCCACCGCCCTGGACTGGTACCTTTTATCTGGGTGTTGCCTGCATTCTGCCCCACATAGGTTGACCGACACATTCTATTTCCGCCGGAAAGCCGGCTGGCCGAAAAAATAAAGTTTGCATTCCCTTACGGCACTGACCTTGGACTTTTGTTATTGTGTTTTGCGAAATCCATCGCTTTCTTGTAATTCTCTACATTTGTTTATATCTTTCAATCGCAACTGATGCTTACTCACATTTCGTCATCAGATACCTTAGTGACTACTCATATTTCGTCACTAAGTTTGCTTGTTTAAATCTTTTAAATTTTGACTCAAGAACAAGATTCGCTTTCTTGAGTTCTTTATTCATAATTTGCTATTAAATATTGCTTCATACTTGATTATAGTTTCTTTATAATCAAGTCTTTAGTATTCAAATGAGTCCCTCACACATTCTATTTACCCAATACCCATTATCTCAAGTATCGATATTTCTTAGTCCTTAGTTCTTAATTCAATGTTTTCTTTCAATCTTTTTCACATTCGCATACAATCAAGATGATCAAAATACATACTTTCGAACAAAACATGCATTTCTTTATTCAATTTGTTAGGATTATTGGTGACTTGGTTCACCAAGTAATCAAAACAATGATTAAGTTAATTAATCATATTTGTTAGTGTAGTAAGAAGAGGACAAAGTACTATGTTTTGACTGGTGAACCAAGTCACCAATATGATTAATTAACTTAATCATTGTAGCAAAACTTGATAGGAATTACAATGGAGGTTATGTCTCATTACTTAGAGCTATTAACCTCTTGCTTTTTCTCCCTAAATTAGCTCCTCTCTTCTACACATAACCTCCATTGTAATTCCTATCAAGTTTTGTATTTTCTCCTTTGAACACATTAATATAAATCCTAGGCTAGATGGTGGATGTAGCCACATTGGTTAACCACCTTAAATTCTTGTCTTGTTTATTTAGTTTATTTTAGCCATTCATCCATTACTTGCATTATTATTTGTTCCTAATCTTTGACACAACATAAACACTCAACTTAACTTCACATTTTGATCCTTGAGTGAGGTATAACCCTCCCCTTTCAATTGGTATCAGAGCCAAGGGTTTATTTGGGGTTACTTGAAGTGTTAGTGGTGGTCATTTGAAGTCCAAAATGTCAACAATGAAGTTAGACATTGAGAAGTTTGATAGGAACACAAATTTCAGTTTATGGCAAGTTAAGATGAAGGCTATTTTGATTCAAAATGGTGTTCATAAGGCCCTTGAAGATGATGAGAGGAAGCCCATTGGTCTTAGTAAGGCTAAGTGGGAAGAAATGGATGCAAAAGCATTATCCGCCATACAACTTTGCCTCTCCAATGAAGTATTGAGGGAAGTTGTAAAGGAGGTATCATCAAAGGGGATTTGGGAGAAGTTGGGATCACTCTATATGGCCAAGAGTGTTACCAACCGATTACTCTTAAAGAGTAGATTGTATGATCTCCGGTTGCAAGAAGGTAAGCGTATGAAACCTTACCTTGATGAGTTTTACTCTATTGTTTTGGATTTACAAAACATTGATGTTTCACTTGATGATGAAGACTTGGCCATTCTCTTATTATGTTCTCTACCCCCTTCTTTTAAGCATTTTAGAGAGACTTTATTATATGGTAGAGACACTTTGTGTAGTGAGGATGTTAGAAAGGCTTTGACACAAAAAGACCTTATGGATTCTCAATTTGCACAAAAGTTGTCCATTGAGTCTAATGATGCTTTGTTTGTCAATGAGTCGAGTAGGAACAAAAGAGGCATGACTTGCAATTATTGTAGGAAGAAAGGCCATCTTAAAAAGGATTGTTGGAAGTTAAAATCCAAACAATTGGATGATTGCAAGTCCAAAGGAGCTAGCTCCGCCGAGGCTAGTTTTGTTGAAGAGGTATATGATGTTGGTGCTCTTATTGTCACTAGTGAGTACAAGGGTGGTGATTCTTGGGTTTTGGATACGGGTTGTTCTAGCCATATGACTTCTAACTCTAGCTTCTTCTCAACTTATCAAAAGTTTGAAGGAAGAAGTGTCACTATGGGCAATGAGGCCAATTGTCTGATAGTTGGTATGGGTGATGTTAGAGTCATTATGTTTGATGGTGTTGTGAGAAAATTATCCGAGGTCCTCCATGTTCCAAGCATGAATAGGCACTTAATTTCCCTTGGTACTTTTGATAGAGAAGGTTATGTATGCATTGGTGAAGGTGAAGTTATGAAGGTTGTTAAGGGCCATAAAGTGTTCTTGAAAGGGTCCATTGATGATGATGGCTTGTACAAGCTACATGGCACAACCTTACTTAGTTCGGTTCATGATGCTACTACCTCAACCAAGCTCAATGATGATGATGATACTTCTCATGACGATAAGAATATAATTCCAATGTCTTCCAACAAGTCCATGAATTGTGTGGACTTGGTTGGTATTTAATCATACTCTTTTGATGTAAGCTCTTAGAGAGCATTTGTAGTACATGTGCTTTTGTATATTGTTGTGCACATGTTTATTTTGTTTTTGAGTATGTTGCTAGCTAGAGATGTTTTTTGGTTGTTGGATTGAATCTTGAAGGTGATGTTTTGTGACTTGGTAAACACAAGTCAAGGTGGAGATTGTTAGGATTATTGGTAATTTGGTTCACCAAGTAATCAAAACAATGATTAAGTTAATTAATCATAATTGTTAGTGTAGTAAGAAGAGGACAAAGTACTATGTTTTGATTGGGTGTTAGAGTATCTTCAAGTACCATAGTACATTGTACTAATGGTAGTGGGAACTTGGGTAGATGAAGCCTTGGTAGTGCAAGCCTTGAGCTCCAAGACAATTATACTAGTGCTAGTACAAGTAGGGACCAAAAGGGATACAAGAAGAAAGCATGCAGCAGCCTTCTGTTTTGGTTGCTGTGTACTGCATTGTTGTGGCATCAATTGCCACGGGCTGCCGCTTGCTATTCGTTTTATACAGCTGCTGGCCCATCTTTCCTTTACACTCCTCTATATATACTCTCTTATGTACATGTATTTAGATGTCCCAATAGTCTCATTACTTAGAGCTATTAACCTCTTGCTTTTTCTCCCTAAATTAGCTCCTCTCTTCTACACATAACCTCCATTGTAATTCCTATCAAGTTTTGTATTTTCTCCTTTGAACACATTAATATAAATCCTATTGCTGACTCACCTAGTTCCCTATGATAAAGCTGCTGTTGCCTCTAGGAAAGCTGTTGTTGCCTGGGAGAAAATGGTGTTGCCCTATGATAAAGGAGGTATGAATCTGCGAGATATGCAAAAATGGAACAAGGCTGCCCTTATGAAACACCTGTGGAACCTGGACAAAAACAAGGACAATCTGTGGGTGAAATGGGTACATAGCTACTACCTCAAAAGCAGAGATATTTACAGCGTTAGGATCTCCATTCATGCTTCATGGAGCTTCAAGAAGATCATCAACTAGAGAGATGTTGTAGCCCAACTAGGAGGGTGGATCACTTTCCTAAACAAAGACAGATTCTCGATAGGCAAAGCTTACAACCATCTTATTGCTGACTCACCAACAGTGAACTGGAGAAACATCATGAAAAGAAACTTGGCCTCTCCTAGTGCCCTCTTTATTACCTGGCTAGCTATCGAAAACAAACTTGCCACTAAAGACCGCATTAGCAAATGGAAGGAGGATTGTACGCTAGAGTGCGACATTTGCCACCATGATGTGGCATACATTCAGGAAGAAATAGAGCTTATGCAATGGCTGAATGGCAAAAAGACTGATAGAGCTAAAACTACTGTGATGATTTGGACCGAGATGATATACGGGATCTGGAAGCAGAGAAACTTTATTGTGTTTGATAACAATTTCTGTAACCCCAACCAAATAGCTAGAGAGATCATTTTTAGGGTTTTCTCTAGATGTACAGATAGAATGAGAAATCTTCTTTGTAGTAGGTAGTACTGGTTGGGCCCAGATTGTAGAGGTGTTTTTGCTAGATCCCAAGTTAATTTTGGGATCTTGTTTTGTTTTTGGACTTCATGGTATATATATAATCTTAATTGCCAAAAAAAAAAAAAAGAAAAAAAAAACATTAATATAAATCCTAGGCTAGATGGTGGATGTAGCCACATTGGTGAACCACCTTAAATTCTTGTCTTGTTTATTTAGTTTATTTTAGTCATTCATCCATTACTTGCATTATTATTTGTTCCTAATCTTTGACACAACATAAACACTCAACTTAACTTCACATTTTGATCCTTGAGTGAGGTATAAGCCCCCGTTTCACAATTTAATCATTTGTTATAATTTATAATCATTCACAACTTAATACTATTAAACTTAATTTATTTCATAAGTAGTATATCAAAATCCCATAGTCTAACTATATAACTAAATCCGGATGGCGATCCTATAATTCCAACTGGTACTTAACTCATTCTCAAACTAATTAAAACCAACTCTTGATTCCAAATAAATAATTTGCTCATAAATTCAACTAGCTATATCAATCTATATCCGTATTTACTAACCTAATTACATAATCCTCACCCAATCACAATTAGCTACGTAAATCATCTCAAAACCCCAAACTAACAAGACTTAGCTCCAAAGTCTTAATATGGAACATCAACTACCATAAACACAATTGAAATCAACAAAGAAAATATTTATCACATCAACCTAACTTTATTAATTCGAATCCTTATTTTGATTTCACTTTATATTCTCAAGTGAAACTAAGAACTCTTCTTACATTCCACAGCTTCAGGTACAACTCAATGTCATTTTCCATTTCTTGTGAATAAACTCAATTAAATCCAAATCGAAATAGTCCTAGCTACATTTCCACTTCCATTTCCAATTATCAATTTCACTACTTAATGCCAACAATATAAAACTTTCCACAATTTACAATGATTTCTCTTAATTCCACAATTTCAATGTAAGTCACATATATCCCAATTTACTTCTCTGCCCATCAACAATTTCATACACAATAACACCAACAACAACTTAGTATAATTCTCTTAAAAAGTGAGACCTCTCTCAAAATAAAT
Organism: Amaranthus hypochondriacus; assembly: GCA_000753965.2. Lineage (NCBI taxonomy): Eukaryota > Viridiplantae > Streptophyta > Magnoliopsida > Caryophyllales > Amaranthaceae > Amaranthus > Amaranthus hypochondriacus. The sequence continues at coordinate 81,998 of JPXE02000070.1, read as the reverse complement.
CGAGAATAAATTATTATAGACTATAAAATTTGAAAGCTTGAAATTTACTTTGATGGGTGTGTACCTCAAGCATAAGACTCTTTCAATTTTCATGGCCAACTCTTCATACCATCTTCTTCTCCTCATTCTTATTAATGGAGAAGAAGACTAACAATTGTGAGTGTTGGTCGAGTAAGGAGCCCACGGCTAGGGCACGAGTGACAGCTAACCGCACTGACAGTTGGTGGTGGTGAAAACAGTGGAGGAACCTCTCGTCTGGCGGACCGAATGGGCTAGTGAATACGGTGGGAAGGATTGGTCTTCCACTATCTCTAGAATGTGAAGTTTATCTTTTTCTTATTGAATAAGAAATGTGGGAAGGATGAAACTTTCAAGAATAAGTAATGCGTAATGACGGTGTACTACTTTGCTTTTCTTTATTCTGTTTTTTTTATACTTACTTATCCTTATTATTATTATTATTATTATTATTATTATTATTATTATTATTATGATAATTATTTACTGATACAAGGGAGAAAGGATAAATGAGAATGGACCCTAATATTTAAAGAGTACTACTTTATTTTATTCCTCAACTAAAACTTAAATTCATTTTATACTATATAGTTCTATTTTAAATTTTTGTTATGTACTTAAACAATTCACAATTTATTTAAGGACAACAAAATAAATGTAATTAAAATAAGATTTAATAAACTTAGTTTAAAACGAAAATCAAGGTGCTTAAAATTGCGCCTTTACACCTAATATCGTTTTTGAAGCATGAAAAACTTGTAGGAATACCTTACACTCATGGGGTTTGAAGCAAGAACACAAACTTAATGTAAGAACACAAACTTAAACTCGTGGGTTTATGAAACAAGAACATATAAGCAAGAAGAACTTCGAAGCCAACAGTAGCAAGAAGCAAATAGTAGCAAGAAGCGAATAATTCAAATACTCGTGGGTTTATGAAACAAAAACAAACTTAATGTAAGAACACAAACTTAATATAAGCAAGAATTTCGAAGGAAGAAGATGAAAGCTAAAGGGTTTATGAAAATTCAAGAAGAAGAAGACCAAAGCAAGAATGACGCGTTTTTTGAGTGAAGAGACCAAATACTCGTATGGGTTTTAGAGTGAAGAAGAAAATAGAACAGTAGGTTTTAGAATAGTCGTTTGAGTGAAGAAAATAGAACAGTAGGTTTTAGAATTGAACGTTAGGAGGCGCGTTTTTGAGGCTTCTATTGGCTGCGGACAAACACTAAAACTGCAGCCATTGTGTTTTTGAGGCTTCTATTGGCTGCGAACAAACAATAGAACCGCAGCCTTTGTGTGTTTTTGGTATATTGGCTGCGGACATGCCCCCTAACTGCAGCCATTGTTTTTTTTTTAATTTTGTTCTATTGGCTACGTATACACCTAAACCGCAACCAATCAACAACAACCAATATATTTTTTTCCACTAGTGATTATTTACTTTGAAGTAAATCACCTTTTACTTGGCACGATTTGATAGGGTAGAATTTTTATTAAGCTTTTTTATTTTCTATTTATTTTATTCTTACTTATTTTTGTCTTTATATGGTTACTAGATTATCCCCGTGCGATAATCTAAATTATTGGTTATGGAGGTGGTTTGTTGAGGTTGAATTTAAAAACGTAGGTATTTAAAATATATAGAACAATTTACATCAGAATTAAGAAGAAATATTAGGACGAAAAAAAAATATTTCATATGATTATAAATTCTGGAAAACCTCTTTGAATACTACATTTGTTGTAGTTCAACTAATATTAATGATGCCCTTTAAATTGTAATGGTGCAATATATGTTTCTTATTCATAATTATTATTTTTACTATTACAATAATGTATTTTCAAATTTCAATATAATATGTTATAGTCCCAACTAAAAGTCTTTAATATTGGTCATCAAATTAACTATCCTAATTATTCTTAGTCTTAATTATCCTTAGCATTTAAGAGTCTTATATTCATTAATCTTTCATGATGTCATCCTTGTTAAATGGGGGGAAAATTTTTCATAAGAGGCGGACACCTCATCAATTTTTGAGGTTGCTTATGTCAGCCGTTTTTTGCTTTAGTAGTATGTATAGATAGATAGATAGATAGATTTATTAATAATCGTGATTGACTTAGAATTTTCAATTTGATTTTCAGGTGATAATGTCTTGATTTCTGAAATTGAAGGTCTTGTTTTAAACTGGACCTTTTCAATTTCGGGACTTAAGTAATGACTAATGACTCATTATAATGAGTTATGATATTTCTACCAATTTTCTTGCTTATAAGAAGTATACTTCTATCCCTTAGAGGGAAACGGACAGGGAGGTATATCATTCTTATTGGTGGTGAGAATCGACCTCTTAAATTAGGTTAAAAGGGAAAGCTTTTAATCATTAGGCTAATTTATAATTGTTTTCTTAGTTCATGTATTTATAAATGAATCAAGTACATGACCTTTGATCTTTTATTCAACCTGAATGTTGAGCTATTAGCGTAATATCTAAATATTTTCGAATAAATAAATAAATAAATCAAAGTAAAAATAATAAATATTGATAGGTAATTTTATTTTAATTGTAAGCATGCGATATACGTGTAGTTGTACGGGTCGAACTAAGGGAAGCGAGTTAATGAATTTACCTAATTTATCTAATACTACATGACAAGTAATTTAAAATGTGCAATTATGATGAATAGATAAAGCAAGAATGACATATTTATGTAAAAATAATAAGGGAAATTCTACATGGTAAACACCAACTGGCGAGTGATACTCGTTTTTTTTCCACAAAATAGCACTCAACTCTTTGAAAAACTTACTATTGTAACAATATAATGCAATAAACGTTATGTAGCCGTTAAATGGTGAAACCCTTGTTTAATTTCAATAAGGAAAATTCTACATGGTAAGCACCAACTATAGGGAAACGCGAGTGGTAGCAATTCTTAAAAAAAATTCCACAAAATAACATGAATTTAAGAACTGCCTTTTAATGAAATTAAACAAGGGTATTTGTGTCATTCCACCATTTAACGGCTACATAACGTTTTTTGCATTATATTGTTACAGTTGTGAGTTTTCAAAGAGTTGAGTGCTGTTTTGTGGAAAAGAATTTAAAAATTGTTACCACTCGCCTTTCTCTATAGTTGGTGCTTACCATGTAATATTTCCCAAATAATAATAACAAAGAAAGTTTAGGATATCGAAAATCACTTAATTCTAGCATGGAAATCAAGTACTCTCCTAATTATATGAAATTGAATATTTAACATGATTAAAAGTAATTTAATTAATCTCAAAATTTTGTTATATTGATCAATTTGTTTTTAAGATCTTACTAATTTTAATCCTCAAACTTATGTTTGAATTTAACCTAAACATACCTCAATCCTAAATTAATCATAATCTTAAACTTCCGTTTTATTGAAAAGATTAATAAAGATATTTTCACTAAGGCTCATTAAACATAGATTCCAGCATAGATTTAAATTTCATACAATCAATTGAATAAAATCATTCCATAATCTACTCACAAGACAAGGTAATTAAAATGAAATCTAACATGATAGGGATAAATAATGAAAGACCATTAAATAAATAAATAAATAAATAAATAAAGGAAGACAAGATCAAAAGAAACTTACAGTTTCAATAGAAACTTAACTTTAAATTGCATATATAATTGCAAAACTAATGGAAAACTAACAAATTCAAAAGAAAAAATAATATTGAGAAAAAATAACTTAAGAATTGAAAACTAAGAAATAACGTATGAACTAGAGCATAATTAATGAAAATCCTAATACTTGGGGAATAATCCTCCCCAAGCTAGATAACTGAATTAAACCTAATAATCTTAATTAAATAAAAATAAATTAAAGTAATATAATAATAAAGTAATGGAGAAAGAATCAACACGGATTCCAGAGACAAACGCCGACTCGACGACGAATTTTATGACCAAGAAGCCGAGTCGTCTTTTCATGCTGCCAAATTCGAACTTGCATCATAAGGGTATTGTTGAGTCAAAGGTATATATGTATCTAAAACCCTTATTACTGAAAAGAGTCGACTCTTGACCGGATTGTTTGTGTTAATTGTTGAATTCGAGGATCGAAAAATTGAATTGCTATTCCTTCCTTCTCTTAATCGAGGGTATAGAGGAACTAATTTTTTTTTTGTGGTTATTACCCTAATTTAGTTCAAATTAGTGGTATGTACTTCAAAATTCGAGTACTAAAAGTGGTATTCCCACACATTATTAAATATTCTTTTCAATTTACAACTCAACGAGAAATATTATACGAAATTGAAGATACTATGTTGTTTTTCTGAAACAGGGTTATGAAAAGAACTCATGAGATGTGCATATTTCTACAATTTTATGATGTATTTTTTTCTTTCCAATTTGGTTGTTCCTTGATGTTCAACTTCATTTCTCATCCACCTAATTTGATTTACAGATCTTATCATGGGAGTTCCATGCATGACGTCATGAAGGGTCGCTTCTAAGGAGGCTTGCTTATTCTTATTTTGTTTTTTAGAGACTGGGAAATCTATCTTGAACATGAAAGTTTCATTGTTTATGATTGTTTTTTGTAATTTTTTTGCTTTACGAGTGGTTCCTAGATTGAGTTGTAGGCCTGTTAAAGTTATTCTTAATTTGTATATTGTATAATAAAAGGGTGAATAAAAATGTGTTATAGTTATTTGTTTGTTGATTAAAGGATGAATATAAATGTCTTGCAGTTATTCAATATCTTTCGTTTAGAATGTTGAATTCACTTGTATTAGTTGAACTTGGTGGAGTGGATGTGTTTTAGTTCTGGGAGTATTATTGCAGTATTTATTCTTTTGGGCTGCTCTATATTAATGCAGTTATGTACTTGATAACAAAAGAGTTAGCTTCTTCTGTTTGCGCAAAAATGTCAAAACATTCTAGCTGATTGTGGATCCAAATGAGTGTTTTCTCACGATTTACAAACAGTAATACGTGCGTTCTATCAATCTCTAAACAAATTCTACTGATTGAATGTGAATATAATGTTTTATGTGTGTTCTATTAATTATTAAACAAATGCTACTGATCGAAGGTGAACATTATGTTTTATTGGCATGTCTTTGAATCACCTGAATCTAGTGATGGCCACGGTCCGGGTTGGCCCGGAACCGTTCACGACAGGTTCCGAACCGGCCCGAACCGCAGAACCGTGAACCTGCCGGAAAAAAAGTTACCGGAATCGTGGAACCGCCGGAAAAAACCGTTTGAACCGGACCAAAGAACCGCGGGCCGGTTCACCTGGACCAACGGTTCCAAGGAACCGGACCCGGAACCGTACGGTTCCCCCGGACTGAAAAACTACATCAACTTCAAACGCTCGCCATTCTTGCTCGGTTATCGGAATCGGACGTATAATATACCGTTAGAAAGCCCTTGAAGTCTAGTTTCTAATGCTGCAAAGCTTGCATTAATGAGATATTCCTATCAAAAGTTATAGCCAAAAGAGTAGACATGTATCAAATTTCACCTTAATACTTTTGCATTAACAACACTTTTCTACTCTTTTGCTCTTTTACTCTTCATGGCTTGACAAAATTGATAGCTTGATACGTTCTTTGAGCCTTGTAAACATGATTAGCACCAAAAACCCACAAAAATGACTCAAAGTACCACAATTCACCCATTTGGCTACAAATTGGACATGGAATACCGAAATGGAGTGAAACCACATAAAACAACCCTAAACCGCCTCTAAATATTGAAAAGGAGCGCAAAAATGTAAATGATGAGTGCGTATAATTGCACTTATCATATGTCCACGCAACTAAGATTTTTTCATATGTTTATGAACCAAACGTTCACTTAGTAATAAGTGAATGTATTACTGTTTATTATCATCTTCTTAGACATTCTCATGATGATAGTAACGTTTTATTAAAGCCGATTCTTGCAGATATGATGGATAAGTGGAAAGCGTATTTCACTGATTTTCCTTATATTTATGGAATTGCGACAATTTTAGATCCGTGTTTTAGGACGGAAAACCTAAGTAAAATAATAGGATTTTACTACCAAGCATTAGATCGCCCGTCTAGTGATGTACATATTTATGTAGGAACTTGTAAAAAACTTTTAGCAGACCTTTATGATAATTATTCTAGTATATATAACCCGAGTCGCGATACGTCTAGGCATGCTAGCGTCTCAGAACGTCCCATGTATTATAACCCCATAATAGCTAACATAATAAGTCAAGATGATACTTTTATAGGATCATCTTCTTCCTCCCCCTTCACTTCATATTTAGAATTAGATAATTATCTTAAACATCACTTTGAAATCGACCAAAGTAGTTATAACATTTTACAATGGAGGAAAGAAAAATTATTAAAATTCCCCGTATTATCGAGAATTGCAAAGGATATCCTTGCAATTCCTTCTTCTACTATTGCGTCGGAGTCTGCTTTTAGTGCAGGTAGAAGAGATTTAGACGAAAAGAGATCTCGTCTTGCTCCACATACTATTCAAATATGTGTTTGCAAGAAAGATTGGGATCAAGCGGATGTCCGAACACAAGGACTCAAGACCGATGATGATCAAGACGACGATGATCCATGGATGATGATGGATACATCTGCATCATCGTCGGGAGGAGAGTCGGCGGAAGCATCTAACCAACCATATGACGATGACGAATAGGATCATGGATTACGGACCACGGTCAATCAATATCAACATTCAACAATTAAAAATAAAAGGTACGACAAAGAACTAAGTGGGCTTTGATTCCTTCGGGATACGTAGGCAGCTTAGAATTTCTTCGGGATACTAGATTCAAGTCCACTCTCTCCCCCTTTTTTTATTAATCATCTTTATCGTTTCTTATTAATTTATTTTTTTCCTTCTTTTTAGTAAATATTTTAATAACGATGACAAGCATTGAATTTCGATAATAATCAAGTAATCAACGAATGTACGTCCGCATTATTATAGTATTTTTATATTAAAATTAAAGGAAAAATAAGAATGGAACCGATGGTCCGACCCACCCGACCCGGGTATTGGAACTGCCTCATGAATCGCCAAGGAACCGTTTGGAACCGTCCGGAACCGGAAATGTTCGGGTCAAGTTCCAGATGGAACCGGAACCGGGTGGAACCGGAACGAAACCGGCCCAACCCGGACCGTGGCCATCACTACCTGAATCTGATATAAAATTGAATGAGATTTTTGAGTTTATTGGAGTCTTGAGTTTTGATCCAGAGTTAGCAATAAGTAAGGATGAATCTGATTTGCAATCAAATAGTTTTGATGTTTTTAGTGTCAGAACTATGAAATTTTTGCCGCTTGATGTTTTCAGTGACAGAACCATAAAATTTTTGCTTGTTAATACATCTATATTTGCTCGGTGAAGTTACTATACAAAAATGTTGTTTTTCTTCTATTCAAGCCCAAGTCACACATTGAAATTGTTTTACTATCACATATCTCTTTCTTTTAATTCATCTCAACTCTTCCTTGGCATATCTGAGTATCATGAAAGGTGTAGGCTCTAGATGATTTTATGAACCTATGATTTTATTACACAAACACATACTGATGTTAATGGAGTCTGAGTATTGTCTCATTTACTTCACTATTGAATTCAGGTACAAATGCTTGTGTTATTGCTAACTCTTGATGTAGCGTCCGCATAAACTCCTACACATAAATTATGTCTGGTATTTCATGATTGTAGTAAGAGATTACAACCATTTCAACCCATGGCACCAGCTCCGTGCACTAATGACACATCAACTACACATCGATATCCTAACATACAATGTAATATTTGCATTCTTCACACCTTTGCAATTATACATTGACAATTTATTATTTTAATAAGTATTATTGTCAATAAAAGTATATAAAATAGCATTATAAAATTCGAAAGTATACCTTGGGGTACCGCGTGCGTAACAAGCGACCCCACAACTAGTAAGATAAAAAAAACATGAATAAGCAAACAATAAGTTCCCCTATGCTTGCTTTTCATGGTGAGTAACAAAAAAGTGTTCAGAAACCCTTATAAAAATAAGGTCTTCAGTAACCCTGGATAAATCATTTAAAGCACAAGAATATAAAGAATGGAGCCTACCTACTGAAACACCAATGTTGAATTGGGATAACACTATCAGTTTCAACATCCTTTTATAAGATGATCTCACAATAAAAGTCCCTAGAAATTCAAACCCCTTTTCAACCTCATACTCATCCCAACATAACATCACTATAGCCACAATATAATGTAACCTAATCAATCTCAAACTCTAATACTTTAAAGGATATATAATAAAGTACTTGGATCTTGCAACCTAAGAGAAATTTTAGATTAAAGAGGACAGGGGCTTTATATTGGTTAAAATTTAGGAAATTTTCACATGATAGCATCGAACTTTCATGAAACGCATATGGTAGCACTTTCGTCAGATTTTTCCACATGGTAGCATCTAAGTTATGCCTTATCTAACTGTCATAGCATTTTATGTTAAATTCTTATCTTTCGTTTAATTCAACATTTTGATGTTTTTATCCTTATTGAGTGTTGGTTGTTGTCTTTATAATTTTCCCTAAACCTTTTTTATGCTCTCATATGTTATGTAAATTGTTGTCTTTATAATTTAGTCTAGTTAAGTACATATATACTAGTGCTTGAAATGCACCTTTTGAACTTTATAATCGTAGTTAAGTACATTAAGGCACCTTTTGTAAAAAATGCCAATAATTTAAATAAAAACATGTTACAACGTTTGAGAGCGTTAATGAATTAAACGGTGAATTAAACGTCAAAATGGTGAATTAAACATCTGAGAGCATAAAAATGATGTAGAGAAAATTATAAAGACAACAACATACACTTAACTAGGGTAGAAACGTCAAAATTGTAAATTAAACGAAAAATGACAAGAATTTAATGGAAAATGCTACGACAGTTGGATGAGGCATAAACTAGATGCTACTATGGGGAAAATCTTACAAAAGTGCTACCGCTGGCGTTTTATGAATGTTCGATGCTACCATGTGGAATTTTCATAAAATTTATAGCTCAAATTAACATGTAACAGTTAATAAAAGATGACATACGAGAATCTAAGTAGATGGCTAGGTGGGCTAGGGTGTGAGAATATAATGGAGCTAGAATTTTATGTTAAATTCTTATCAATTTCCGTTTAATTCACCATTTTGACGTTTCTATCCTTATTAAGTGTTGGTTGTTGTCTTTAAAATTTGCCCTAAACCTTTTTTATGCTCTCATATGTTATGCAAATTGTTGTCTTTATAATTTAGTCTAGTTAAGTACATATATACTAGTGCTTGAAATACACCTTTTGAACTTTATAATCGTAGTTAAATACATTAAGGCACCTTTTGTCAAAAATGCCAATAAATTAAATAAAAACATGTTACAACATTTGAGAGTGTTAATGAATTAAACGGTGAATTAAACGTCAAAATGGTGAATTAAACATTTGAGAGCATAAAAATGGTTTAGAGAAAATTAAAAAGACAACATCATACACTTAATTAGGGTAGAAGCATCATAATTGTGAATTAAACGGAAAATGACAATAATTTAATGGAAAATGCTACGACAGTTGGATGAAGCATAAACTAGATGCAACCATGTGAAAAAATCTTACAAAAGTGCTGCCACTAGCGTTTCATGAAAGTTCGATGCTACCATGCGGAATTTTCCTAAAATTTATAGCTCAAATTAACATGTAACAGTTAATAAAAGATGACATACGAGAATCTAAGTAGATGGCTAGGTGGGTTAGGGTGTGAGAATATAATGGAGCTAGAATTATAGAGAATGATAAGGATATGAGTAGAAATATACCTGCAAGTGCAATGACAAAGGATGAGTAACAATAACAGTAGATGATCACTTACTCTCCTTTTGCCAACACCACCTTCAAAGGTTATTGACTAGGATTCTCTCTCTCACAACAACCTAGTAACTGGAAACTCTATACACACATCTAAAGAAACAATCTAAGCAGATAGAAACAAACCAAACGCAATATTAACAATAGAAAAAGAAAAATTACCTTTTCCCAAAAGAGGAGGAAGGTCAGGAAAAAGACCTGCAAGTAAAGCTCCAAACAAAACAAAGCATTATAACCAATGAATATGGAAACAATCCAAGCATCATCCAAGTAATGCAATACAATATCTAAGCAAATAAAACCAAAGCAAACGATAAAACAGAGAGAATTAAGAGAAAGTGAACGTTGAGAATTATATTGAAGGCGGTTTTTAAAAAAATATATGCTATTGGCTGCGGACAACAACACAACCGCAGCCATTAAGTGTTTTAATTTTGATAAATTAATCTATTGGCTGCGGACATCACTATAACCGCAACCATTGTGTTTTTTTCTTTTGAAATTTAATCTATTGGCTGTGGACATCCTCCCCAACCGCAGCCATTGTGTTTTTTATTTTATTTTAGTCTATTGGCTACGTAAACCTTTAAACCGCAGCCAATAACTTTTTTTTCCACTAGTGGGTAAATATCCCCGCTCCAAAGACAGGTGAACGAACACAAACCAAAAGAACTGCAAAAGCTACAAGAGGAAATACGTAGATGACACAAGGAGCACAATAAGAAAAGGAGGATATACGTAAATGGCACAAGGATCGCAATAAGAAATAAAATACCAAGAACAGACCTGTTACTATACTATTGAGCACAATCAATGATGAGAAACTATACTGAAACAATACCAAGAACAGACCTGTTGCTATACTATTGAGCACAATCAATGATGGGAAACAATATTGCAACTATTGTGAAACCCCCAAAAATTCAGATAAAATGCAATCCGGCAAATGGCAAGCAAAATGCGTATATTAGCTTAAATATGATCTTCAAATCAATGACCCAGCAACTACATCATGAAGAGCCACCCACAAAACATGGAGCACAAACAAAGTACACATAGCATTAATGAGTGAGCACAATGAATGCTCCCAGACACAACAGGCGAAAGTGCCAACGAAGCAATAACACTATTCATCAACAACACTTATGAACAGTAATGAATAGTGAGGGAGTGAACAGTGATGAATATTGTTTTAAGCTAAGCCACTTTTATAGATACATAAATTTGTAAATAGTTCAAATTGAATATGTTTAATAGTTAAATTACGACACATAAATTGACAATTGATGTTTTATGATCTAACTGAATTTTGAAAGTATAAACTTCAATTATCGTTTTCAAAATAAGTATTTCAAAGTCTATAGAGATGTTGTATAGGTTTAGTTCAAATTGAATATGTTAATATTTAAATTATGACATATAATTTGATAATGATGTTTTATAATCTTTTTTCAAAGATGATGTTTTATAATCTAACTCAATTTGAACTTCTAATCTTCAATTATTGTTTTAAAAGAAAAATTCAAATTATATAGATATATTAGCATTTTGTTAAAATTTAATATCTTAATAGTTTTAACACTATTATTGATAGTTTTATTGATCATTCATTTGTTGTTTGAAATTCATCCATAGAATGATAGAATAATACCATTTTATATAACTTCGTTTTAAGATTGTGTAATGGAACCATATTTAGGTAGAAATTAATCAGATTAACGTCAAAATTTTTTCACTTATAAGTTCAAATTGAAATTTTTTACTTTAATAGATATGTTTAAGTACTCCTCCGAACCAATTCAGTTGTCCCATTTGCTTGGGCACGGTTATTAAGGGTGATGTGGGGTTCATTAAAAAGGTGGTAGTTGGGTATTTTAATTGATTAAATTGATTGTAAAGGTGGTAGTTGTGGTATATTGTAAGTAGTAAAAGTGAGTGTGTTTTGGTCTTTACTTGTGTGAACATGAGGTGTTTAGGTAAAAAAAATTAACAAAAAAAAAATGAGACAATTAATATGAACTTGTCAAATAAAAAAATAACTAAATTGATTCGATACGTTAAAGTTAATACTTTAAGGTCAAAATAAATACGTCAATATCAAACATGATAAATTGGACCTAGTATCAATTTGGCACGGTCTCGGCAAGTTTTTTTGTTACCAAAATACTCCCTCATTATTCGAATCATTGTTAGATTTTAGGAGCAAACAAGTGTACGTTACTTGTGATCGAGGCAAAGTCATGGATAGAATTTAAAAAGCTCAAACTCATTCACACCAACGCATCTACAAATACCAAAATCACTCCTCATTTTCCTTTGATTTCCATCAATGGCGTCTTCTCATCACCTCTTACAATCTACCATATTTAATAACCCTTATTACCCATTTCATCAAACTCTCAAAACCCCTAAACTAACCATCCTTCTCAAAACTCAAACACCAACAAAGCCCACCACCAAATTCCGAATCACTGCTTCAAATGACACTAATAATAATGGCAGCGATTCATTTTCGTACCTTCAAATGTGGAAGAAAGCCATTGATAGACAACAAAAGGATATTAAATTTGACAAACTTTCTCAGAATCTACCACCCCCAATTCATACTGAGGTTGAAACTGATAATCATGAAGCTTTGGAGAAGAAGAGCTTT